>JAYMFT010110429.1:0-13527 GCA_038088735.1 Panulirus argus | reverse complement strand
ACAAACAAAAAAAAAAAAAAAAAAAAAAAAAAAAAAAAAAAAAAAATCTCTACAATAGTACAAACACTGAATCAAATTATCATACAACCTGTCCTGCTGAAAAAGCAACTTTCAATCTGAAGACCCAATACTTATACCATTATTGCCCTGCCTTTAACTTCAAATAGAAAACCATACATCACCACCACACATTTTGACGTATGGACATGCCTAGCCTACACAGCCAGCTTCCTGCGTATGTGTGTTTCTGTATGAATATGTAAATCACTTATGGGGCCCTATCTCTTTAACATTCTCTACTACCATACCCTTTAAACTGCATGCTGTTGGCATTCACCATATCCTCATTCAGTTTATTCCATTCATATACCACTCTTAAAACTATAAATGTACTTCTTTAAATCTTTTTTACAGGTTCTTGCTGAATTTCATGTAATGTCCTCTGTTTATCTCACCATCCATTTAAAAAAATAAAAAAGTTGTAAGCAGGTCAGCCCTTACTCTTCTTTTCTATGGTGGGCAAATTTAAGGTCTTAGGCTTTTCCCTGTAACTCAGCTATTGTACCTATGATACCATCTTTGTTGCCTTCCTCTGAGCCTTCTCTATTAGCTCTTTGTACTTCTGGTGTGGTGACCATAACTGAGAAACATATTCTATTCTAGTTTTGTCCTTCTATGCATAATGTGAAAAGTTTGTTGGATATTTCCTTATCCATATACATGAATGGTATTCTAAAGTTTGCCTTTCATATGTAGATGACCTCATAATCATCACAACAGCCTGACACAACAGTAACAACATATATGCACTACTACATTACACAACTGTAATGGCTCACCCAAAACAGTGTCTACATCTCTTAAGAAGTCTCATTCACTCTTTTCACCCGAAACGGATATGAATCCAGCTCACATCCTCCAGTCACTAATGGAATATGACTCCCATTGAACAAAACAACCATTCTAGGCAACACATACAACATTCACGCCCCACACCAATATCTACATAAAAGAAGCACACAAACTAAATGCCTTATGAACACTAACTGGCAACAAATTTGAACAAGAAAAAAAAGAGTCCTTCAATATCCTCTACAAACAACTCATCTGCTCCTCTCTAAACTTCACCTAACTTGCCTTGTCTTCCATCCTCTCAAAAGCAAATATAACAAAGCTGCAAACCACACAAAATTGCAACTGAAACAATCACTGGCTGTCTTGCAACCGTATATGTACACTCAGCACCATAACGAAACAAAGATCCTTTCAGTACAATCCCACCTCAACATGCTCAGCAACAGACCCCTCCCACCTCCAAACCACTCTGTAACTAACCACCAAACCAAGTAGAAATAAAAAGCTCAACTGCCTCACACTTCAGGATCCTCTACTCACTGATCCCCATACCCCAGCAAATATAACACTGACAAAACAAATACACTCTGAAATAACCTGACAAGCACTATACATCTGACCTCCCAACTCAGTCTTAAACATCAAGCCACCAGATATACACCAATAAGAAGCTATACTCCATACAAGAACATGTAACACTTTCCCACTGATGCTAAGAACATCACCCATCCCTAACCCTACATCTCCTCAATGTTTTCCAAGACCCTTTACGCTGATGATACAGCTACCATAATGAAGACACAAAGCACTTCCTACTTAACTGCAAAGCACTGTCAGCTTATAGATGCACAAACGAAAATATATGACCTATCATTACAACTAGTAGATGTGGTCAGTTTCCTGAATGCTGCAGGAGCTTCATGAAGATTGAGGGGATCCTGGGACAGGTAGTAGTAAGATATCTTTACCAATACACTCCCACCAAAAATTTATATGATTTCTCACAGGATAAAGTTGGACAAAATCAACTATTTCTTGGCTATCTTACTGTTCTTACATGATGTTCTTTCAGTGCATGAGAGAATTTTTTTATCACTTTAATACTTTGGTATTTAAGATGTATTTTTGTGTTTAGGAGACCAACCTGGTGTGAGCACTATGGCAAATTCATTTTGTCTTTATTTGGGTAGAAAGCTTTTCTTGTATCATCAAACACTATTCTATTACCTTAACTCAAAACTTCACCAATTTGGATGGCATATTTCCAAGCAAGAAATGAATTACAGGAATCTGCATGTGATAGATATCCAAGGGTCAATGTTGTGCCTAATTTATCAAGTTATCACTTAAGCTATAAATTAGAACTGTGAAAGAAGCAGTGTTTGCTGGCAAATAAAAGAATCACATTCAAATGTATGGACAAAATCATGTTCATATAATTATTCACAATACATATCAGACCCAAATTGGATTATGCCTCACAAGTCTGGTCACTTGCACCTAAAAGACTGAACAGAAACTAAGATGGTACTTGAATTAAGAGAAATGAGCAACAATGAGAAGCTCTTGGACTATGAAGGAGAGAGAGGAGAGAGTAACATAAACACAGTTACCTTCTGAGGCATATGGGAAATATGAGGGTAGTCTTCTTTCTTCCCTATCCCCAGAGAGTATTTAAAGATGAAACTGCAAAAGCTGATTTGTGAACAAATTAATATTGAGTTCAGGAAAGCGATGACACTAAATTCAATTGCTGACATAATTACATACTGCAATTTCCAGTACTCTAAAAACAATATAAACTCATTGTATATATGTTTCTGGAACTGATATACTGACTTTCCAAATTTTTTGTCTTTCTAAAGACCTTTTGGGCCCAAATATTTCAAAACTATAATATTTATATAAGTATGAATACCAAACAGCACTGCCAATATTAGCTTCTTGTTTAATAATCAGTTCTAAGAAATTCAAATTCAGAGCTGCTATAAACCCAGCAAGTTCCACTGAAAATTTACAGGATGAAGTAGGAGTTACGATATTCTAAAAGACAAATTGCCAGACGTGACTTACCTTGACCCAAACAGCAGCCATGTTGCTGGACAATGTAGTCAGGTCTGAATTGGGCGTAAACCAGTTAGTAAGGGTCATCATGACATATAATGTGGCCAGGCCGAACATAGTGTGGAAGAAGGACCAGGAGTATGCTACACCATCTTCTTCATTATCCCACACATGATGTCCATCTCCAGACTCAGGATCCCCTGAGCCACCTAGAATTCATAAATAACATTAGACAAGCAAGCATGTAACTGAACAATGAAAACACATTCCATTTTGAAAATACAATTCTAAGAGTTCAGGTGGTGATCCAAGAATGCAAGACTGCTTGTATTCCCTGTCCTGGATAGGTTGTAGTGCATAATAAACTATGTCTATTTGCAAGTGCCACTAATAACATTAATGTTCATACTTTACATTATAATACAAATATGGTAAAACTAACTCCAACAATGACTGTACAGGGGTCTAAGTTCTAATTGTAATGTTGACATAATGTTACTGGTTCCATTTTTTCTTTTTCATCTAATTTTCCTCATACCCTAACCATGGTATTGGCTTCAGTTCTGCTATATTCATGCTCAAATCTGGGTAAATGGGTGATATTGCAGTCCTGACTGGCCTAAAAAAACAAATATTTTCAGGAAAGATAAGCCATGACGTCTAAGGTTTAGTACCTCTTTTTTCAACTACTAGGATGAATGTCACTTGATAAACCTAAATCCCTTCATAAACAAGGATAAATGTAACTTGATAAACCTATATCCCTTCATAAACAAGGATGAATGTAACTTGATAAACCTATGTCCCTTCATAAACAATCTTACAAAGTAGAATTAAATGTAATACAAGGTAACTATGTCAAAGGATATAAAAATAAACACATGAAACTGCATCTATATTATAGTTCAAATACTAAATGTTGTCTCATGAATCATCACAGCTATATAACTCGTAAATCTGCTACTGATTTATACACTTGAAGCAAAGAGAGTTACAACAGTAAAATAATTATTATCAGACTCCCAACTTATAGAATGCTCTGCAAATCCTCTAATGTAAATGTGAGATTCCTCCATGGATCTCTGGGGGATAGGACTCTCTATACCCCTCATTCTGGTAATGTTTATGCCTCTCACCCTTTTCAAACCACTCAAACAGTGGTTAAAGCAATAGTGTGTCTAGGTAGCTATCAAGTGACTATGATGTCACCATTCCACCAGCTGCCAAGCCACACAGGTCGACCACCTCATAATTCCAGGGTCTAAGAACATCAACCTAACAGTGACTACAACTGGTGAAATGTTTTTTAAAAGGGAAGGAAAGGGAGGGCAAGGAACAATAATGGAAATTCGCTTACAAGACACCATTCCAAAGAGAAACTGTTTCATTTTTCAAAACTCACTTTTCGCTCCAAGGTCCTGCGAACTAAAAGAACATAACAACATGGAAGTAGAGGGTTTGAGAAAAACTTCTTGGTAGGAAAACCAGGACTGGCTGTCCTGCAAGCTAATGAAACTGAAGTGAAGGGTATGAAAAAACTTCTTAATAGGAAAACCAGGTTTGGCTCTTATACTAGCTAATGATTGGGTAGAGATGGAGGGTAAGAGAAAAATTTCTTGACGGGAAAAACATGACCAAATACATATGCAGATACCATGCATAAATTTAAGAAGATGCATGAGAGCAGACAATGGTAAAGAGATGGGACCCTATAAGTGTAAAAGTCCTTCCATCTAAAGTACAAATAAATAATTAACCAAGGCTTATCTTACAGCACCTAACTAAACCTACAACACACAGGAGGTAATCTATGAAAAGCTTTCTCATCAAAGGCAAGCAAGGCAGTACCTTACATATATGGTTCTAGCAAAGCAGCAAATTGAGCCAACAAAACCAATCTTGGTTGAAAACGAAAACATTCCCTCAGAGAAAGGTTTCAAACTGTGTGGGAACATAGCAACAGGAGCAGGGGGTTCCCTTGCTAATCTCGGAAGATCTCCAGGTATTCTTGGAGATGTAAAATGAAAAGAAGACATTAAATTCTGTTCATGAAGAGGCTATATATAGATATTCAAAGCTCATATGCTTTATGTTTTGAAACACTGTGAAAAAAGACTTTATCCCTGACATACTTTGATAATTTAAAAGATTCTTATGGTCAGTGAGGTAGAAATTTCTCAAATGAACAATACTATGACCTTTGACAATCCCCACTCAGGTGGCCTAGGGGAGGAAATAAAGATCCTCAAGATAAAGCAACGTAAGAACCAATCCCAAGTGGGTTTCAAAACATGTTAAAACTCAAGACCCTGACAGTGCAGTTCAAAGGCATCATAGAATTATTTTAGGGGTCTCAGAAATCCCCAAGATAACAAACATTTAGGAATGAGCGACTGAGGGTGATGGCGCTGAATGTGAATGGGATGACTGGAGAGAATAAAAGAGAGGAGACTGTGGAGAGGTTTAAAAGTTGTAGCATGGATGTGCTAGGGATTGGGGAAACCCATATCCTAAGGAAGGATGTGTGGAGTTAAAATGGAAATGATGAATGCAAGTTTTGGAAGGGCATGGAAGGTGTGGTTATGGACACGAATGAGTGAAAATTATCGGGGAAGAGGAAAAGAAGGATGTGCAATTCTGCTATCACTAAGAGTATGGGAGGGTGTTACAGAGCATGGATGGAATGGATGAAGAATAGTGTGGATGAAAGGAAAGACTGGGATTGTGAAATATGCATGGGTATGTGTATATGTGCTTGTGAATGTGAAGACTGTATGAGGTATGGATGAAATGTAGCTCTTCTGGAGGAAGTTGAATGACTGTATAAATGGTTTTGAAAATGAGAGAAATGTGGTCATATTGGATGATATGAACGCGAATGTGGGATGTGATGGAATTGGTGTACGCACAGAAGCAAATCCCATTCATTACACATGTAGTGTGTTCATTGCATTCTTGTCTGCCCTTGAGTGGTGTTAGCACAAACATGACACCTGTGCCAGGCTCTTTCCTCGCCTGTCAGGGACTGGACAGAGCAAGGAAAGTATCTTCTAAGCAGATATACTTGATGCCTACCAACGTGAAGACCTGATCTCTAAGTCATCATGCTGAATCTGTCAACCACATGACAACAGAGTGTCTTCCTGAAGTCCTTCAATTTTGGCTTCTGGCTCATCTTAACTAAGGACATATTCATGGCATTCAGTACCATGTCTAGCAAGTGGAAAAACAGTTTGACATAACACCTTGTGCTCTTTCTCTGACATTCAACACAGCTGATAAGCATATCACATATATCTACAATTCTCATTTTCTGATTGTACTCCACAACGCAAGCTATTTTTTGAAATTCTCTCCACCTTGCTATTCCCCATATACTATTTCATCAGTATAGACAGTGGAAAGCATGAGCACAACACAATTATCATATATGTCCATATATACTACATATATAATGTAAATTTCTTTTTCATACATATTAACCATTTCCTGTGTTAATGAGGGAGTTGAGAACAGAAGACTGAGTTTAAGGGGAAAACAACCTTACTTGGCCCCCCTTCTCAGTTCCTTCTTTTGGAAAAGTAAAACAGGAAGGGAGGATTTCCAGCCCCCATTCCCACCCCTTTTAGTCGCATTCTACAAAATGCAGGAAAAACTTGGGCAGATCCTTTTTCCCAATCCCAGGGATGATATAATGTACATATAATACATATATATCATGCCATTTCACACATAAAATAGTTACACAGACATGAGACTACACCATTTCGACACTGAGTAATGATGGCATGCATTTTTGCTTCACCTGAACTGTCCCACATGCACCAGTGTTATGTTCATGTAAATACAGGAATAATTTTGGGCTATTATCCCAATCATCCACATAAAATATATAATCTTTGCTCAAATGTCCCTTCCACATAAAATATATGATCTTTGCTTAAATGTCCCAATATGAAAGTCTTCATCATGGATCCTGAGATACCTGATTCCTCACCATGATCAATTTCAAACTCTTTTCCAGTATTTATCATAAAGTCATGTATGCTGTCACTTTATACATCACAAAACACAAAAAAATGTTCACTTCAAATCGATGGCATTTTGAAAGAAGGTACTGCTTGAATCCCAGTCTCCCTTTCCACAAAATGAGAGAGACTCATCAATGCACAAATCTTGAAATGACATTAATTTCTCTTTGAATTTCCTGTGAAGATCATCGAGCACTGGTCAAATCCTTTGCAGTTTGTCGTTACCTATTAGCTTCTTCTTGTCTGTATACTGAAGAAACCCTAGAAATTGCAGAATGCAATCTCAGAGCATAATTTTCCTTATAAATTTCTGCTCAAACATCTCATTGGTGGTCAAATATTCCTGTACTTTATGCTTCTTATTACGGGCTGTCATCATCACCACACACACAACCTTACAAGTATCATCCCATGCTGAAGTCGGATGGAATGGACTGAGGATTACTGGGAAGAAAAGTAAGGGGCACCAAGGTAATCTATGTCTCCTTGAACTATCTATTTCAACAAATGTTAATATATCACAGGTACTGATGACGTTATATAATAGAATTACCAGAATCACTGGGATGGGGAAGAAAGAATTCTACCTCCGTATTCCTTATATGTCACAGACAGCAACTCAAGAGAGTGGAAGCAGGGTAATGGTAACAATCCCTTCTTGTATTTCAGTTTCTAAAAGAGGGAACAAAAGAAGGAGCCAAGCAGGGAGCCTCATCCTCCTTGCAGGCTCAGACTGGGGTGTCAAAGTGTGTGTGGATGTAACCAAGAAAACAGAGGAGAGATAGGCAGTATGTTTTAGGAAAGAAACCTAGATGTTTTGGCTTTATGTGAAACAAAGCTCAAGGGTGAAGGGGAAGTATAGTTTGGAGAAATGCCTTAGGAGTAAAGTGAGGGGTTGGTGAGAGGACAAGAGCTAAGAAGAAGTAGCACTACTCTTGAAGTAGGAGTTGTGAGTGTGTATGAGAGTGTAGGGAAGTAAATCCTTGATTGATGTGGTAAAACAGAAAGTGGATGGCAAGACGGGTAATTATTTGTGCTTAGGCACATAGCCATGAGAAGAAAGATCATAAGGAACAAGTGTTTCGGGAGCAGTTTGATGTAAGAGACTAGGTATTAGTGATGGGCGATTTAAATACTGAGGAAAATAATGTGGCAGTTGAGGGTACAATTGCTGTGCATGGGGTATTCAGTGTTATATATAGAAATGGTAAACAGCTTGTGGAGTTGTGTCTTGAAAAAAGGACAATTGACTGTGAATATCCAGTTTAAAATGAGGGATACACACAAGCATATGTATGCGAGTAGTTATGATAGTCAAAGGGCATTTCTGGATACGATATTATTGATATGTGTATAAAAGAGAGACTTTTGGATACAAACGTGCTGAGAGGGGCAGCTAGTGGGATGTCCGATCACTATTTTGTGGAGGCAAGGGTGAGGGTTGGGGAAGAAGGTTCTGGAACCACTGAGGAATGTTAGGAAAAATAAAACATTATCTGGTGGGGGAAAAAGAGGTATGTTTGAAGGAACAGTATTCCCAACAATATTATACGGATGCAAGGCAAGGGCTATAGATAAAGCTGTGTGAAGGAGAGTGGACATGTTGAAAATGAAATGTCTGAGGATAATACGTGATGTGAGGTAGTTTGATCAATCAAGTAATGAACAGGTAAGAGAGATCTGTAGTAATAAAAGGAGTGTGGTTGAGACAGCAGAAGAGGGTGAGCTGAAATGGTTTGGACATATGGAGAAAATTAAAAGTGGAGGGAACAAGGAGAACAGGTTGACCAAATTGGAGATGGAAGGATGAAGTTAAAGAGTTTTAGTAATTGAGGCCTGAACATGTAAGGAGGGTGAGAGGCATGGACAGGATAGAGTGAATTCAATTGACGTGGTGCACAGTTGTTGATGTGCTGTCAATGGACTGAACCTGAGCATGTCAAGCGTCTGGGATAAACCATGGAAAGGTCTGTGGGCCCTGGTTGTGGATAGGGAGTTGTGGTTTCAGTGCATCACATATGACAGCTAAAGAATGGATGTGAGTGGATGCAGCCTTCCTTTGTCTGCTCCTGGCACTACCTCGCTAATGCAGGAAATGGAGATCAAGTAAAAAAAAGTGAGGATGGGAACTTGAGGTGGTGGTGGAGTGTGATGGGACTACTGGCAGAGACATGGAGAGGCCTAGGCTTGTCTTCATCAATCTCAAGAATCATTTGATCCAGCATTTGTTTCAACTAGAGGAGATCCAAACTTAAGCTTGGCTTGTCTATAGCAATTTCCTGAATTATCAGATTCAGCAGCTGTCCCAAGTAGAGGGCATCCAGACACACTAAAATGTCTTCAGTTACTGTGAATGCATTTACTAATGAGGTTACAGTCCAGAGGAATGTATTTTGCTAGATGGTGGGATACAAATCAAATTGCATCTTTTTATAACATAGTTAAAATATGCATAAATATATGTCAAAAGTTCAAAATGTTACAAATCAAAGCATCATATCTCTAGGTCCATCTGTTCTATAAACTTTTACAAAAACCCCATCAACTCCAGGAGTCTGGACATGAAAAAAGGTGCAAGTGTTATGTAAACTTTTTGACATGACCACATAAAAACCGAGCACAAGAGTTAGGTACTGTGCTGACTACTCTACTCATTATTTCCGCTGAAATAACTCTCTCAGTCACTTAACTGCTCACATTTACCTGGTCCTCTTCTCCACTTTCCTTTCCAACAATTAAGTCATCTATCAGTGTACTTATTTTCTGCTGGGTCATTGTACACAAAGCCTGAGAGGTCAATAGACATTTACCTACAGCAGTGATTGTAAGGGTACTTAGGAGAGGAAAATCCTTTCCTGCACCCACCTGGTGACAGAGGAGACCTCTATAGGGTATTTATGTCAAGAGACATGTTTTTCACTTTCTCAAAAATTTGTAAATACTTTCCCTGTCTGTTTTTCCCCCTTTGTCAACTATTTCAATTACGGCCCGGCGTTGATGTGGACTTTTGCCCGTGACTGGAGCCTTCAACATGAAGAAAGAAGAAGAAGAAGAAGAAGAAGAAGAAGAAGAAGAAGAAGGAGAAGAAGAAAGAAGAAGAAGAAAGAAGAAGAAGAAAGAAGAAGAAAGAGAAGAAGAAGAAGAAGAAGAAGAAGAAGAAGAAGAAGAAGAAGAAAGAAGAAAGAAGAAGAAGAAGAAGAAAGAAAAAGAAGAAGAAGAAAGAGAAGAAGAAGAAGAAGAAGTTGAAGAAAGAAGAAGAAGAAGAAGAAGAAGAAGAAGAAAGAAAGAAAGAAAGAAAGTTGTGAAAAGTTTCAGGATAACAAGAAACTATACTGGAAGGAGGTGAAAAAAGAAAGAGGTGGACGTAAGAGCAGAAATGCTGATGTGAGAAGTAAGGAAGGGAAATTGCTGAATCAAAAGGAGGAAGTGAAAGGAAGATGGAAGGAGTATTTTGAAGAACTGATGAATGTGGGAGAAGGGAAGGCAACAGATATTATATGCATGGGTATGGAGGAGGAAAGGAAGATGATACAAGTGCAGGGGCCTATAGCAAAGAGGGAGATAAGAAGGGCAAAAATGAGGCTGAAGAGAGGAAAGGCACCTTGAGTGAATAGGATTATGGCTGAAATGCTGAACTATGGAGAAGAAAGTGTGACAGAGTGGATGCACCTTCTATATCATTCAGCATGGAAACAGAAGGCTGTACCTGAGCATTGGGTGAAAACTATTATTGTTCCTTTATTCAAAGGAACAGGTGCTAAGGATGTATGCAGCAATTATAGGGGAATAAGGCTGTTAAGTATACTAGAAAAGTGTAAGCAAGAACATTAACTGACAGTGATGGAAGTGACTGAATGCAGAATAAGTGAAGAGCAAGGGGGTTTTAGGAAAGGTAGGGGGTGTGTGGATCAGATTTCTACTGTAAGATGACAATGGAAAAGTATTTAGCAAAGAGTAAGAAGTTCTATGCAGATTTTATGGATCTGGAGAAAGCATAAGTTGAGTGGAATGCTTTATGGGATGTGTAAGGATATATGGTATCTGGGACAACTGTTGGATGGTGTAAAAGCCTTTTATACAGGAGCAAATATATGTGTAAGAGTGGATGGAGAGCTGAGTGAAAGTTTTGGGATGCATGTAGATGTGAGGCAGGGCTGTGTGATGTCACCATGGCTTTTCAATATATATATGAATGGAGTGATACGAGAAATGAAAGCAAAACTATGGAAAAGGGGTGCAGAGATGGTGGCTAGTGGCAAGCCTGTTTGCAGATGATACTGTGATGTGTGCAGAGAGTGAAGAGGAGTTGCAGAAGGTTGTAAGTGTGTTTTATGAGGTGTGTAAGCGGAGGAAATTGAAGGTAAATGCAAGTAAAAGTAAAGTAATGGTGTTTGAAAGGAAACATAGTGAAAGTATAGATTTTGTAAAACCATATAGTGAAAGAAGAAAGTTTACTAAATTGTGTTGTGGATATGAGGGGAAAAAGACAAGAGGAAGTGAGGGAATTTAAGTATCTGGGAGCTGTCTTGGGTAAGAGTGATGATATGGAAGGAGAGATAAGGGAGAGAGCAGTACAGGGTAGAAGAGTCATTGGGTTCCTTAACAGAATAACGAAGGGTAGAGGTGTAAGTATGGAAGTGAAGAGAGGATTAAGGGACAGCACAGTCCTCCCAACCCTGACCTATGCAGCCGAAACATGGATGTGGAATGACCCACAGAGGTCAAGAATCCAGGCTGTCAAAATAAGCTATTTGAGTAGAGCATGTGGTGTAACTAGATGGAAGGAAGAAAGAAATGAAAGGGTGTATGAGAGATGTGGTATGGTAAGGAATGCAAAGGGAGTGAATTGTGGAGTGGTAGAATGGGTGAAACATAATACTTTGGGGTGGTTTAAGCGTGTGGAAAGAATGCAAGACTGGGAGTTTACCAGGAGCGTATAATAGTACAATCAAAGGGGTTGGTGTGATTGGAAGACCACCTGTGACATGGGCAAATAGGGTGGAGGAACACTGGAGGGAGAGAAACAGAGGAAGAATACATGGAATGGTGTATGCAACAGAGGCATGTGAGGGCAAGGATAAGTGGAGACTCTTTTGTCATAGCCATCATTGATGGGAGATCCCAGAGTGAACGGGCATCAGAGATGTAGGTAGACAGATAGATAGACATATCTCAGTGTTTCTAGTAAGGTACATGCTGGTCTTCCCCACCTTTCACTATCAACTCAACCATAGCAGCAACAGCTCGCTCATTTTAGGCCTCCTTTCAGCTAATCAAGAGATGACATTTTCAGCTTACTCCTCATGGCCACCCAACAGTTCAGAATTCGCAGATCTCTGGCATCATGTGATTGATGTTGGTACATAGAAATCTTTTTTGAAAAAAAGGAGGGGAAAATAAAGGTGGGTAAGAAAACTATGAAAAAGCTCATGGCATGTATTCTTGGAGAAAAAAATCTCAACTTTTCAAAACCTACATTTCTGCCCTCTGCAATCTGTCCCCACAAGCTCAAAAGCATATCCATATGAAGGAGAAGGATTTACAGAAAAACCTTCATGTGAGAAAACAAACCCATAAGCAAAAATAAATACATTCATTGATAATACAGAAGTGTACTGGAATCTCTCTCTCCAGATAAAGAAATCCCCAGAGCCATCCATGGAACATTCACATTTTCTAAACTAAGGAACTGTCTGACAAAAGTGGTACATGTGTGCCAAAGAACCTTTTCCTAATTTCTTCCAATGAAAGGTTCTTGAGGAAAGCTACAGCAGACGCTACCTTCTTCACATTATTAGCTCTAGTGAAAAGCCAAGGTTGGAACAATTTAATTTCTTAACTGACATCAAGATATTTCTGCCCAAAAGAGACTTCACGGTTGCAGATGGCACAAATAAGGGGTCCCCTTGATAATCTCTTAAATCTAAAAGGCATGATGCTTTCAAGGTGAAGTCTTTCAGAACTTTATGACAATAAGGCAATTTCTAAATCTATCAGTTTCAAAAAAATATTAATCTGGGGTTAGAATTTACTTACCCATAAGAAACTGTTATCTAAAAGAAGATTCTTCAGTCTGAACATAAGATGTTAGTCGACAGTTCACCTAAAGCCCATGGATATAAGAAAAATTTTCATATGAAAAAGCTGAGAAGCCAAACTGCCAGAATTACTTCTTGACTATAAAAGGTCTGGAACTTTTGATATCTCCCATCTGGGCAGCAACAGAGAATCAACTGGTCTCATAAAAAGTGGACACATTTATTCTAGACAAGGTCTGTCAGATTAATACCAAAACCATGAGAAAGGGGTTCTCGAAGGGCACTGTTATAACAGGAAATTGTAATAGTGTCACTAGCTTTATACTTCTCATGAAAAAAAGGTAGCAAAGAACTCCAAATATAAGACTTCAGTGACATCTGAGACCTAAGGTTCTTCAAGGAAGAAGTAGAAGGCTTTCTTGACTTTTTTTTTTTTTTTTTTTTTTAATGCTGAAGGCTCCCGTCACGGACAAAAGTCCACATCAAGGCCGGGCCCTAATTGAAATATAGAGTTGAGAAATTGGGAAAAACAGACAGGG
>JAYMFT010110428.1:1006-27706 GCA_038088735.1 Panulirus argus | reverse complement strand
ATATATATATATATATATATATATATATATATATATATATATATATATATATATATATATATGTATATATATATATCGTTTTACTTTGAAAGAAGACTCAAAATAATCGATTTTATAAGGTGAGGGTATGAAGGAAATTACCTTAAGGTCTTGGGACTTTAGCACCTGTCTTGAATATGAGGTCAGAAGCGAAAGGAATACTCGTACACAGTAATTAGTGTAAAACATTGATTTAGGATGTGCACAGGCCTTGAGTAAAAAAGTTTCGAAATCACTTTGAATATAACTGTACGTTAAAGTCAAATTGTCAAAATTACAAATGCTGCTTGTTATTAAACTTTTCAAATGGTCAAGACCCTTTGATTTATATATTAAGATGACCACAAAATGACCTGGATGTGACTTTCTTAATTAATCTATTTGGATAATAACAGACATTTATGTTAACTTTAATATTTGGACAAGCAGACAATTTTTAAAGGTAAAAAGAGTTATTTATATACCAGGAATTATAATACACTAACAGCAACAAGAAACTAATATGGAAATGATTTTCAACTTTGTAAACTTTTTCAACATCTTTCAGCACAGCATAAGTATTTCATTCATTCGTCGGATTTTTATAAAGACACTGAAACAAGGTTTAGCGTTGTATGATTTAAAACCTGCCTGTTTACCCACACTGACTGTCTGTTTCATCATCAACAGAATGATACTGTACTTGTAAGGAGCCATGTTAAAAACTTCAGCACTGTTGTAAGACGCTATGGTGTGATGGTTTGTCTTTAGACCTGACACTTCAGGGTTAAGCTAAAGGTCAAGCCGTTAAATGTAAGTGTCGAACCATCGTGCTTAAGGGGGTTAAAGACCCCAGTCTGACGGCTCATGTTACAAAACGGACCTAACAGTAAGGCAAACAACGAGTTTAGAGTTCCATCACCGCTATTGATTCTGCATCCAGAGGTTCTAGTTCCCATCCATTCACTGTACGAGGAGAACCCGGCCAACTATCGCCCACTGCCGTAGAACTGAATTAGCACCACCAGGTAGGTCACCACTGTGTTCACGACCTGTAGAGGAGACAATTCGATATCAATCAAGGGCTAGGGAGAACAAAGCTCTAGTTACGAAAGTCTCGGAAAGTATGTTCCTTTCGTGATTCTCTAATTTCGCAATGCTTCATGGCAATATTTGATTGTATGTATTCGCTTAATAAATCACAAAGAACGCAACATAACGTAAGAGTTAACGAAAGAGAATACGCATCACTCACCGTGGTAGCCATGCCCTTGTTCAGGACGAAGAAGCCACAGCCGTCGATCTGCGTGTCTGTGCGGACTATGTGTTGGATCAACGTCGCCATCTGTATGAGCAAATCCTACTGTATGAGACTAGATATTACAAGTTGAATCAGATATAATAATTCTAGTATCGTGAGAGCTACACTAAACAGATTATTCCACTTAAATGAGTTTTATTAACTTACGTACCTTTACTTTTGCTGCTTCATCCCTCATAGTTCCCTTTAGAAGCAGGAGAGGCTCAATAAGGGTGTCTTTCTGGAAAGATAAATAGTCCAATGACTTCGTTTTCATTCATCCTCTAAGTAAATTTTAACATATCAGAAATAAAACATTAATTTTCATTGAATTTGCGTTGGTTTTCTACGCATGAATTGGTATGTAAATTGGGTATGTCCGGGTTCTTTCGAGCAGTGTATTCATAATATACAGAGATATGGAGGAGTCATTCATCTTAACATATGGCAAATTGTTACATTAGTGTAAGGATAGAAAACTTTTTATATTGTTTTATAATTAACCTTTAACGGTGGATACCATGTTTGACCTGTGATATTTGCAAGGGGCTGAAACCAGCACTAGTTAAGGTTGATAATAAAAATAGTCATTGTGCATGGTGAAACCTTATTATTAATACACAGTGGAACAGTTTAATAAATTACTTAGCCGATGCACAGTCATCGCTAATTCCAAACACAATGAAGGTTCATACCTTTTGGATATGAGGCATTACATTTCAAAAAATCTATTTATGCCGTTATACTGTTAATTACAAACCAACTATTTAAAAACGAGTGGAAACACCTATTCAAAATCATTAATATGATTAATAATCACATGAAAATAATGTACTGTATTATATGCAATTTGTTTCATTACTGACCTGACATTTTAACAACAAGAGTTTTGCTAATCAAGTGTTGATAGTATATATATATATATATATATATATATATATATATATATATATATATATATATATATATATATATATATGTGTGTGTGTGTGTGTGTGTGTGTGTGGAAACTGGTCGCACTGCAGGTTGGTATCGAAAACAAATCTACTTTCATAATTGAATAAAAGAAAATACGAAACCGGAGGTGTCGACTAGAAGACGCTTAAGTTATTATAATAACAATAATGAAGGAAAAATATATGTGATATCCATGAATGAACTTTGATGTAATTTTGGAGTTGAAATGAAAAACATTCTTACTATTAGGAATGCTTGTTTACATTGTTGGTGTAGTGGTAACGTGATTTTGGTGCACATAAATATTACCACGAATTGCAGCATTCTGCTCACGTGAATAAGGTAAGCAATTTTTTACTACATTATTCTTCCAACAGTAGTTTGAATTGAAATTTAGGTTTAAAACTTGCTCAGGAGTTCAGAAACCCTCGTGGAAGTCGTTTCCACCTGCTTACCACTTAGCATTCATCTTTCTTATGCCTCGTATTTCATGGGACTGGATATACGTTTTAGCGATCAGCTGACAGTGATGATAGCTTTGAAAATGAGTCTTGTTATGTGGATGTTTCGTCTGAAAATATATATTTCTCATACGCCCCAAAATACAAAATTATTCGTAAGCATGATGGATATTATAAAGTAAGTTAACATTAGTGTACAATACTCTGTATGCTTATCAACAGAGAAAGGATAAACTGCAGCGAAATTGCGCTTTACATAGAGAGACTGAAATTAAACCCTGGTATATTTTGTGGAAAGCCTATTGTGAGATTGTTGGATTGATGGGGTTACCACACTTTCAAAGCAGATAAAAGAGTGTCCGGAATTCAAACAGATTTTTTGTGGTATATATAGGACTCTGTCTCTGTTATCATCTTTTTCTATAGGAAATTGTTGGCTGTTGCTGTAAAATTTTATTTTGAAGTGAATATTGACTTTAAAGGGATACTAATACGTATAACTTGCTTTCTGTTTATTGAAACTTGTTCGTTGTAGTGTCTATTTTTTATGTTCATAGTCATATGCGATACGACATATAGAAACGGACATATTCTTTTCATTATCTTCCACTTTACATCGAGAACATCTTGTATTCTCGCTGTAGATCTTTTGAGGACCCTAGAGTGTCGACCATGAGCAGCCTTTTGTCCATGGGCAGACCTTCCGGGAACCTCCAGATTGTTTGGTGCACTTGAGCGTGGCTCACTGGGTGGGACCCTTGAAAATGAGTCTTTCAAAGGGTACATAATGATGGAAGGCTGCAACAACCTCACCACTGTTTCTCAGTTACGGGGCTGGAGTTACTGTAGTTATTTACAAGGCAAATATGTGAACAGTTGTTATGAAGGTAGTATAGCTACCAGGGTTTTTTTTAGGGGATCATTAGTTATGCCTTTTTTGTGTAAGCATTCGCTTAATCGAAAAAAAAGTAATTGTTTCACTTTCTCAGCATTTTGATCCAATTGATGGATCTTGTGTATGGTCGCTCGTGTGTATTCATGACTGCATGGATGTACATGTATTCATTAATCAGTACACATTTTGTCTGTGTATGCGTACATGAATAAAGTTGGATGGCGGGAGATTCGTGGGGTGAAGTGTTAACCATTATTTCGGTGCTGCGAAAAGACGTTATACATTCTGTATTGTTAATGCTACATCGAACACATTTTCTCCTGTTCCTTTATTTTTTAACGAGCATTCCAGGTGTTCTCTTATGACTCAAATATTAACTATTGAAAAATTAAGATATCAATACCAAAAATTTTTACATGGAACATGCCATACAAGAAGTTGTGTCTGAAAAGCCAAAAAGTCAGATGTATATGATATTCATTATCTGTCTCGATTACTTTTCTTAGTGTTGTGTGATGTGGTGCTGCCAAAGGTGGTTATACGGCACTGCTCCCGACAGTTAATTGAAAGTGAAGACTTGCGTGCGTATGAGATATACGAATATGAGTATTGAAGAAAAACGAGGAAGGAACTGTACCAATGCACGATGATAAACACCTTTGTCATAAAACAAACTTTTTGATAGTTAAGACCTTACAGTGCTGATGACGATTGGATCATTTACACGAGTAAAAGGAAACGTTGGGAGTAACTCTAACCTGAGTCTGGACATCCTCGCTGTAGATGGCGGCACAAAAAATAGGGGCGATAGCTTGGATAGAGAGGAGACCGAAGCTGAGCGGGAAGTACCAGTCGCTGTAGTCGAGTGCCGACACAAGTGTCCAGTAGAGGAAGCAGATGAGAGAGATGATGTGGTGGAGGACGGTTACTAGCATAAAGGGACCCATGATTTTTTTAAAGGCCCTGATGATGTGCCTCAGTTCAAGCACAGCCTCCTGCAGGCGGCCTATGTCACCTGAGGCGATGCACTTCTGGATAGGCGAGGTACATCTTAAGCCAAATTTTGTACACTCTAGTATGGACTCCAGTTCTTTCCTGACGTGACAGATACAGAGGGAGAATACCTTGGAGGCCATGACCACCCACAGGATGGGCATGGAAAGCGTGTAGCTGTAGATCACGTACACGTACACGAGCGACAACATCCGCCAGACGCCGTCTTCGTTAATCAGGTTGAAGCGCAGCTCGTTCAGGATGTTAACCACGAAGAAAAGTATGCAAATGATGAAGCAAATGTACAGCGGCAGTGCGAGGCGGCACGAGTGGACTCCGGGCGTCAGCGTCGGAAACTTGCGCTCGAACGTCATCCAGCTCTCGAGAAATCTTGCCCACTCCTCGTAGTAGATGAGGGAGAGGACGTGTGTGGCCACAGCCGAGATGCTCATGACGGCCACGATGAGGATCATGACGTATAGCGTGAGGCTGTTGTCGCCACTGATGGAGGACAGGAGGCAGTCGTAGAAGCAGGGGACGTTGAGGCCAATGCAGCAGATGACCCAGAGGGACAGGCAGGGCGAAAATTTCCAGCAACGGTCCGGATAGCTGTACGAGATAGCGAAACATCCCCAGATTTTGCTCCAGCGTTCAATGTGGACGAAGGGAGTGGGGTAAGTCCTCTCGGCAAACGTCTCCAGATCGATGGGGATTGCCGGGAGGTCATCCAAGGTCGTTGGACTGTGCGGAAACATATCTACGTAGATGGTATTCTTACGTAAGCTCTATAAGGCTGGTTGGTCGGCCATCTGTCGCTGAGGACTTCTCATCAGGAAAACAATGGTTTTACGGCATTAGTATGGGTTGGCCAAGCAGTCCTTCACTTTTCTTTCCACTATCAAGTCTCAAGGCAAGGATAACATTCATGCCATATTACCAGTGCTCTGGGAATCAAGTGTCACCTTGCTGGTACATTACGCCTGATTCAGAGTACTGTCGAGCGTGGAGTCCCCGGGAGGACTTCCCAGGGGTGTTATCTTCCATGACAGCCTCTAGTCAACTGGGGCCGCGGCCTCCCGTCACCCGCGCTCCCACTCCACCTTTCTACAGAAGATCCGCCTCTTGACAACGGAAGACAATAGATGGGTAGATAAGTATGGAGGGGGATCCTTGTTGCTTCATAATTATTATATGAAAATTTTACAATTTTCATATTCTTTTACGACGATGTTGGCTTTTATGGCGTTGTTCCCGGATTTGTTATGGATTAATGAATTTTTACTAAAATGGGTAAGGCTTTCAGTACATCACAAAGGATTATTACGCTCATGATATGAAAGCCTGAAATTATATTATATATCCTACGTAGTACGGTGTAACAGTTATACGTTCACAGTGTCCAGACTAGTTCTAGCTAGATACACTAGCAGTTAAGACAGCAGGGTTCACTGAAAGTGTCGGTCGAGTCCTCAGGCTTCCTCAGTGAAGAAAGTGTAGAGTTTTCTTTATATTTGTTCGTGAAAATTAGGTAATGTTGGGTGTAGATCTACTACGGCTTTTGGTTCACAAGACATATGAAATGACATATGTTGGTTTGGAATTATTATCAAATATCTAGGGATAGTGTAACCATGCTCAGTAGTAGCCTCGGCTCAATATTAGATATCTGGGGATAGTGTAACCATGCCCATAAGTATCTTAATGTAACCATGACCAAAATTAGCTTAGTTGATAACACTTTTGTTATTCATCGTCTAGCAATGTAAAAACAAAATTTCCAGCCATTATGTAACTGGAAAATATGGTGGTTGAATATGTGGGGAAACTGTAACATTAATAACTTTTACCTTACCTGACCCAAACAAAGAATTCCCTGCAACGATCTTCATTTAAAACTGTTGTTTCACATCTGCTAGATCTACTTGTTTCCTCTTATGAGATAAATAGTAACGAGTGCGAGCTGACAAGTTGACATATTCCTTGTCTGCTCATGGCTTATTTCTTTGTGTATAGAGAAAATATTTTGATTTTTTTTTACTTTTGCTACATATCTTTAATGTTTAAAACAACACAAGTGCAAAAACAGTTTACGTTTGTTGCATACGGTATTTAGCAACGATGATGAGATGTTCCTTTAGTATCGATATTCTTAGCTAAACTAATTAAGAAGGATAAAAGAAATTATATATTGTTACTCTAGGGTGCGTTGTTAAAGATTTGCTGTGCTTTATAGTCTTTCATCCTTGTCTTGTTTTCCAGACACACGCGTTATTATAAGGAGATATATTTGAATAGAAGTGTAGGTATTATCTTTTTAAAGCCAAACTTTGTACAGAAGTTGACGCGCCCAATATCCTGTAATCCATAACTTAATATCTCTGAATGTTATCCATTCTTATGCTTAAGACATAAATGGCTTTTCACACATGTTTTCCCACTTATTAAGGTGGGCTTAAAACAGAGTGAGCTCATGTTATATAAATTTGATGCCAGGAGATATGACAAAATTTTAATGAATGAAGCCGGCCATATATATATATATATATATATATATATATATATATATATATATATATAGAGAGAGAGAGAGAGAGAGAGAGAGAGAGAGAGAGATAGATAGATAGATAGATAGATAGATAGATACTAAGTATAACACCATCGAGTCTGTACTTGTAAATATTCAGCTACAATATCAACGTTGGTGGACCAGTAAACATAAACATACAATAAAGTCTTAAGAACCTTAAAATTGTGCTATTGCATTGTTTACTACTTTAATAAGACTGGCTTTCGGCTGAGGTAATAAAATATAAATTTTACAGTAAGCTCTAAAGCAGATGCTTGAGAACACTAAATTAAGGCACGTAGTAATTTAAAAATCTCTGATCCTGATTTGCATCGTCCTTAGACTTCGGGAATCGGGAGTATATTTGTGGTGTGGCGGTTTGATTAGACTTTTTCTGTGGGTTTGATTTGCGCAGAAATTATCTTAACATTTCTAGTATTTGTTTGACATAGGGCATGATTTATTGGATACGGTGCATCATTCTTGAAATTCAGTAATGAAAGACTTTGCAACAGTGACTTCACAAATTGAAAAATGCTGTACTTCAGTCGCCGGGAGCTGAAACTTGTGTAATATTGCAAGGATCCAAGCAGCTGTAAAGTGCAATGGTTGCAGTTTGGATTTTATTATCTAACCTCATCAGTTAAGGTTAAAACAACATGGTTTCATTCGTAGTCATGGATACAGACAGTCCAGTCGGTTTTGTCTTACCCGTGTTACATCTTATCCGCAAATTGATGTATGAGCACCATATGAAGAACTTCCATCGTGCTATGAGATCAGACTTTCAAGTTTTTCTTCATTGTATTTTCCTATAGCATGTTTCCTCTAGACGATTACATTTGCTTCATGACCTTTAACACCACACATGGGCAAAATTTTAAGTCCTATCGGTATGATGACATGCTGACCGCCTTGCACGATATTTGCGTCAGTAAACTATTTCATGCTATGAAGTTTAACTTGTCCGTATACCCTATATGTAACTCCTTTATCAGACTTGCTCCCAGCAATAGCTTAGCCTGGGCATTTTTGCTTTAGAATCATGATGCTTTTGATTTGATGTTTTGAAATAAAGTGGTGACTTTGTGAAAATATTTGTGATCATATATATTTTTTAGTTGAGTATAGATCAAGCAGAAATGTCAAACACGCATCCATAACGGAGCAATTCTGGACTGGAAGTAGCTTTGCCGGTTTGTTTTGTATGCATTGGTTATTTTGCCGACTAGTCGACACCGAATGGTCCAAGGGCATTTTACCAATAGTTCATTCCTCTTTCTTTTCTCTTTTTACTAGATATGACGACTTTTCCACTAGCAGAAAAGTTTTTACAAATGTCGATCATACAAATATCAATTTTAATGGACGAAAAGATTACTTTCAATTGCACAAAGTTGAATTAAACCAGTCATACCAATCAAACTTACCTAGTCCCCTGTTCTCCAGCCCTAGCTCACCTCAGCGTAATGCAGGGACATGAGAAACAACGTTGAAAATATATTTAGCAAGTAAAATGACGTTTGATCCATCGTTACCAACTAGTCAAGTCAAATAACCACTTGGTATTTGTTTAAGTCATAAACTTATGTGTTACTGTCGATCCATCAACTGATCAGATAGATATCACCTCTGAATGGATATATTATTTGTACATCAAAATATCGTTGTTAAAACAAGGACAGGAAAACAAATAATGATTTTAAAAGTATTTATATATCTTTTGTATTTCATCGTACAGAGAAACTTTTCTGGTAACTACAAATGATACCATCTTACATTTGATGAAACAACTCTCCAATAATGCCACGGTTATCACCGGAGCACCTTTGCGCTCTAGGGTTGCATGGTCGTGCCTTAAGGAGTAATGATAGATTATGGTGTTAAAAATCTCGACACCTCTTGAAAATTGTCACTGTCACACTGATCATAGTTCCACTGGCTTTCCTTAATCATGAAATTGTATCAGTGGTGAGTATTTCGCCCCCGTTGTCGGTCTGTTAAGTGAAGTATAAACTTAAGACACATTTTGCAGTTATTTGTGGGAGCTTATGACTCACTGCCGTATTCTGTGCTGTAATCGTCTCCGTTTTGCTTATGGTTGCTGACGAACCGTCCTGGTTGATTTTGTATTGTTCTGAGTATCTGACACATTCAGGTGTGTTTTGGAGGAATTTTATCCCTCACTTTTATGAATAATTGTTACCTTGAATAGAGTAATGAGAGGCAGTACCGCGGTAGCGCTGTCTTTATCGTGGAAACTGTAAGAAAACAGAGATGTAGGAAAACAGCGAACATTTTCTAATTAGTATGTTATATGCTAGAGAATGTCGTCGTAATTACGTTGGTAGGTACCTGGTTTGCTGGACTCTCTAATTATATTCGTATACAGTATGTTCATTATCACAGAAAATAAATTAACTCCACTGATATGCTGCTGTGAACCCCAATCTATATGCAAAGAATGATTCAATCGTGAATATTACAGAGAGATGCATACTTTCACACTGGGGGTCACGTTTCTAAGTTCAGGCCATCATTTCTAAGGGTCGTTCTGTCGTGCTCGAGCGGCGTAAACCAGCCTCCATCATACATGGAACATTTCCATAAACACGCCCTATCGTTATTGGAAATCTTAAGTAAATAGATACATAAACTTATATGCAGGAACACAGCACAATGTAGACTTGGTGAGAAATGTAGTTAATAGTCTTTTAACGACTACAGTGCGAAACTAGGCACTTACTGAATATCCTTTCAGTTACAGCACAAAAAAGTACATTTATTGTGGATCAAGTTCCTCAGCGACTCGAAATGTTAGTACTCCATTATCGTTTGCAAGACTAGCTAGCCACTATATATCCAGCCTCCAGCGGGAATACTTAACTGTCATGTGACAATTTGAAGACGTTTGGGGAAAGGTCGCCCAGCATCCGCGGAACTTGCTTCCAGCTATATGGCTGGACCAACGATAAATGATTTTATTTTTATTTTCTCATGAATTTTCTTTGTCTGCCGACTCATGGGGTACTTTCGGCCCTAAGCGCGTGTAACAAGTTTGAATAAGATAGGCCAAAAGCTAGGCATGTTCAAAGAAGCCTATATTGAGAGGAGGTACTCTGACTTTTTTAGTGTTGGTTTTATCGCACGTTGGCAGGTTATCTTAGGTATTCCGAGGCTTAGTACATTCTCAACACTAAATACCTATCAAGCTCATTTAATGTTACGTTGCGGAACATTATCGCACGCCACTCGGCAAGCCTAGGAAGCATCTGATACACAGATGATGTTAAATGTTGAAATATTTCGATGACTTGAGAAGATAAACAGCAGACTGCAATTATTCTGTATCACGTGAGGTTGAAGATCAGATCGTCTGCAGTTACATATGTCGTCGGCTGCTGTAACATTGTGTTTAGGAGGACCGACGCTGAAGAAGGTAGATAGGCTAGGTTTGCCGTTTGTTGGGTGGCTGCGGAAGCCTCCTCATCGTCCTCCTCCGTAGAACTGGATCAACACCACCAGATACGTCACCACTGTGTTCACAACCTGAAACACCACGAAATACTGTGAGCACCGGTGATTCAGTTGCACTGTAGGTATAATTGCACGAACATTTTACTGTGAGACACTTCTACAATGTCGAAGGGTCGTCTGTCTTCATTAAGGTCAGATCTTGAATGAAAAGAAAATTATAGCAAAAAGTAATACTTAATTATGAAATGAATTTTCATTCAACACTGTCAATATTAAATATAAACAGATGGTTTGTACTAAGAATAATGAAAATAAGAAAAGGAAACTAAAGGACTGGTAAAAAAAACTAAACCACATTTTTTATATGATGCAGGAATCAGTTTTGTCGGAATTGCTAGCTTCCACTTGCAACAATTACTGCTCATTAAGAATGAAAATCGCCAATATTATTTACATCATGATAGCTTTTCGCGTGTTTTGTTGCATCTTGCTAAGCAACAAATATTAAAATTTTATGGTAGAGGTTACTTGATACGTCATGCGTAAAACTTTATGGTGTATGTGGGACATAGCCAGCACGTAGCAAGTGTAGTAGAATTAGCCTATTTCAATTCTTTTATCAGGCTTGCTCGTAGTTCTTCATTGAAGTGCCTAGTTTTGGGCGGACTAGGCAAAGAACTCGAGAATCTGGAACTGTTATTTTTATGGAGAAATATTAATTCTGTTATTAGGAGTAAAGAATATTTGTAATTTTGATAACGTAACGAAAAGTGAACCATCTTGTAATATCTAATGTAATAATCATTTGGAATCTGACAAAGGCTGTTTTTGACATTTGTAATCCCTTTGCGCTACCACTAGCAGGATGAGTACGACATATAAGTTAGTCGCTCCTTAGAAGGGAAACTAAGAACTAACTAGCTAACTACGATCCTGTCGGGGTTACTTAGCCACCTTGCCACAGTGTACAGCAATTGAGTAGGTACCTACCGAAGTGGCCATGGCTTTATTGAGAGTGAAGAATCCTCGGCCCTCAATCTGAGCGTCTAGTCGGTCCAGATGGTCGATAAGAGTCGCCATCTGCCAAAGGATACGTTACATGTTTATTCATATAATCCATTAGGGTTGGAGGAGGGGAAGAGTAGTGTTGTTTAATGGAACACAGTTTTTATTTTTAGCACTCGGGTCCTTATGTTTTTAGGTAGCCAGTTCTTAATGTATGAGGTTGTGCTTTTGGATTTGGTTTGCATATATATTGTGCATTTTCTAGTATATATTAATTCTATGCCTACACTGAATTTAGCAAACCGTTGATAATATACTACTACTAATAATAATGATAATGATAATACTAATAATAATAATAATAATTATTATTATTATTATTATTATTATTATTGCATGTAGAAATAGAACTCGTCGTTGCCTTACCTTGTGTTTAGCTGCCTCGTCCGACATGGAACCTTTCAGGATTATAAGCGGCTCAATGAGGGACTCTTTCTGAAAGATAATGTAGAACAAATTACTGTTATTAGTGAAAATAATTTTCTGGGTTTACATATATTAAAAGTGCCCAGTCTTTTCTCATGATATTACGGAATGGGATACTGCTCATGGTAATATATCCCACACACATTGAATTTTTTATGCGTGCGACATTTCATTTGCATTGATAGAGAGCTGTTCCTTCTGTAACATCAAAGTGGGCCTTTCGCTTGATTGTTATTGTATGGGTGACATTAGAATAGATGACATCTATAAGGGTAAAATAGTTAGGCACTCATTGTGAAATTTTAGTTTACATTATCTCTGATCCTGATTATGTATTAGATTTCGGTCAAGTACTTAGAAAAAAAAGTGGGGAAGGCATTGAAATGGCCGTATTTTTTTACTTGTCAATATTAGTTTTATGATTAGAGGAAGTGAAGAAAATGGGTACAGTCTTTCCTGTCTTCGCAGTAACATGTGATAAAGTGAACAAAATTTTTCTCGATAAAAGTGGAAAGCTGAACATAAAAGGTAAGCCGGAAAGGTGGATCAGAGATAGTAAGAGACAGAAGATAAGTGTCGCTAGGGGTGGGTCACCTGAATGTGGACGTCTTCAGAGTAGATGGCGCCGCAGAAGATTGGCATGATGGCCTGGGCGGAGAGGAGGCCGAAGCTGAGCGGGAAGTACCAGTCGCCGTAGTCGAGGATAGAGACAAGCGTCCAGTAGAGGAAGCAGATGAGGGAGACGATGTGGTGGGGCACGATCACCAGCATGAAGGGACCCATGATCAGCTTGAAGCTCTCAATCAGGCGTGCCAGGTCGAGCACCGCGTCCTGCATGCGGTTCATGTCCCCGGTCGCGATGCACTTCTGGATGGGCGAGGTGGTGCAGCGGATGCCGAACTTGACGCACTCCATGATGGACTCGAGCTCCCTCCTCATGTGGCAGAGGCAGAGGGAGAACACCTTGGAGGCCATGACCACCCACAGGATGGGCATGGAGAGCGTGTAGCTGTAGATCACGTACACGTACACGAGCGACAACATCCGCCAGACGCCGTCTCCGTTGATCAAGTTGAAACGCAGCTCGTTCAGGATGTTGACCACGAAGAACGTGATGTAGAGGAAGAAGCCGATGAACAGCGGGAAGGAGACCCGGAACGAGTGGACGCCCACGGTCAGCGTGGGAAACTGCCGCTCGAACGTCATCCAATTGTTGAGGAAGTTGATCCACTCGCCGTAGTGGACGAGGGCTAGCACGTGCATGGACACGCCCGAGATGCTCATGACGCTCACGATCATGATCATGACGTAGAGCATGAGGCCGTCCGTGCCCAGGGAGGACTTGATGCAGTCGTAGAAGGTGGGGACGTTCAGGCCGATGGAGCAGAGGACCCAGAAGGTGAGGAAGGGCGAGAGCCTCCAGGAGCGGGCCGAGTAGCTGTAAGAGACAGGGAGGCAGCCCCAGATCTTGCTCCACCGCACGATGTGGATGAAAGGAGTGGGAAAGGCCGGCGAAGCGTAGTCGTCGAGGTCCAGATGCAATGGCGGGATGTTGACGACAGTCCCGTGTCGCAGGGCGTTCATTCTGCCGGAGGGAATCTTACTCCCTACAGTAGCTAAGAAAAAACCAAGTAGCGTTTGATATATGGATACTTCGCACGTTGCTAAGATCCCCCTCCTATGTTGACGTTTCGGTGTGTTTCACATCTCTGCTTCGATCCGTCGGTGAAGCGGAGGGTCTAGTCATGTTTTCTCCCCGGTTAACTCAACGTGGTGGGAAATTCAGCTGTTTCGGTGACCGCTGAGACACTCGGTTTCATCATGCGCACCACCTGGACCCCGCGTGGGGAGTGGCGAGGCGGCGGTGGAGTGCGACGGGGAGGTTGGCGGAGCTTATCGGGTGGGTGTTTACCTGGTCAGGCGGCCGATGGCCAACTGAGGCTGCGATACATGTGGCGCCTCGAGGCCTCTCCACGCCCAGCACCACCATCTGGCTGAACTAGGTCGCCCACTGCCACTCCAAAGGCGAACATTGACCTCTTTGAGCATGACGACGCGACTTTTTTCCAGGCACGATAGTGAACCTTGGGTTTCGATGGTATCCTGGCCTTTGACCTGACCCATTAGGGGTCAGGTCAAAGGCCAAGGTCTTCGTACCCAAGGGTCATGCTGTCGTGGATGAGGGTCATTTTGTCGTGCTCAGGAGGTGAACGACTTAACTTTTTGGCTAGTGTGAATATCAAAACTGATTCCATAGTTTACGATTACTCCAATTTCTCCTTTTCTATTCCACCGCATCCAATTTTCTTTTATATTAAGTTTCTAGAATCGAATTCTAGTGGGCATTCAGATCTAGTAATGTTCTAGTAATGTTTATTATGTTTGCACTAACGTAATTGTGATCCAACCAACCGATTATCACTCCACTCTGACTTATCACTAAGATCTTGTATTAATTTTTTCCTAGTATGTGTTTTAAACCTGTGATGATCCTGAAAATTTTGTGTCGTTAGTCTAGAGATATGCCCGGGAGTCCGCAAAGTCTGTCGCCTTATCGTCGTTATCTGGAGTCGTACCGTCGTGCTCAGGGGTCGTACAGTCTTGTTCAAGGGTCGCTCCGTCGTGCCGGAGGGTCTTACAAAGTCGTTCTCAGTGATCATGGACTCGTGGTCAGGAATAGTACCGTCGTGCTCTGGGGTAATGCCGTCGTGGTTAAGGGTCGTACTCTTGTGCCCAAAGGTAGCATCCTCGTGTGGAAGGGTCGTATCGTCGTACTCAGTGGTCTTACCCTCGTGCTCAAGAGGTTAAACCCCAAGTTACCAAGAAAACACTTTCATGCCAACATCCTCGTCTCTTCTCGAAAGTCTGTATGTCAATAGACTCTCCTTTACAGATTCTATACTAACTGCTTGCACTGATGGTGATACCTGCATGTGTGAGAGGAACTATAATCTTCGGCAGGGTCGGAAGGTGAAGACCCTTAACCCGCGTGTTCCTGTGGGCCCTATAGATGGTTAGGAACCCTAGGCAGGGAGGCGCCGCCGCCCACACCAAAGCCTAGGAACGAGATCGAAGCCTTCTGGAAGCTTGGTGTACGTAGAGGCGTTCGGGAGCCTACTATGCCGTGGGGCCTCTTGGGTAAGAACCTCAGGATGTGGGCGTAGTCAAGAATGGTCTTGGCGTAGGCCTAGCGTTCAGGTGATCAGGGCTCAATTTATGAACGCCTGTAAGTGTTATGGGTCTTGTATATATGGCCTTAGTGTACAGATTTACTTAAGGGCCTTTTATGAGGAGAATGCAGATAATAAAGGTCTTTGAGAAGGGGAGGGGCTGGAGTATAGGTGGTAAAAGTCCTGTATATCGTCGCTTGGATCATAATTACGAAGGTGTCCCAATGGACAATGGGTCCCATGGGTGTCAGGGACCGGGAGTTCAGGTCCCCGTTTGAGGGCCTGGGTGATGATCGGAGCCGGTACCAGGGTGAGAGCCTGGCAGGGTAAGGGGCCTAAGGACTGGCGGAAGCGAGGGCCGGCCGCCTGTTGAGGGAGGGACAATACCCCTCCAGCAGTAGGAGCACCTCGGCCACGCCCCTGGCTTTGTCTGGGGGGACCCGACCCTCCCTCTCTCTTCTTGCCAGCAACATCCTCATTCGATTATCAATAAGATCTTGTGGGTGAGCGCGGCGGTGGTGGAGACGTCCAACCCTGGGTTAAGGCGATGGTGTCGGAGGTGGCTCGTCGTATGATGTATACGATTATTGTATTTTGTTCTAAACATTTATTGTAGTGTGATGTATGCGTGTATTGTACTACGGTGGATCATTTATCGTGTTAGTGATGTTTACGTTAACTGCAGTATGGCGTGCACATTTGCTGCATTATGATGTATACGTTTACATAAGTATAATGTATACGTTTACTCTGCTTGATGTATACATTTATTGTATCTTGATGCGTACATTTACTGTAGCTTAATATATACTTTTACTGTAGTTTGAAGTATACATTTGTTGTAAATCTTTCAACTGTTCTTCAGAGACATAGTATAGAATATATTCTCCACAGAAATAGATTCAGAAATGGATAGGGAATCAAACTGTAGAAACATATGTATCACCTCTCAATGTTGAGAGTGGGGAGGGATATCAGTGGCTTTCCGCCCATCTGTTCGTCTTCGTGTCCTTTTGTTCCATTAAGGACTCTTATTTCCCTCATCCCCCTAGGCAACAAGAGATTTTTGACCCAATGTAAAGGGAGAGACTGTATGCCAGCTGCCCACGTGTGGGTGAGGTATAAAGAAAATACAGCTACTTGGGCCAAAGGAGTGCACCTTGAGAGCCACTGAAGTGCTGGCTCACTGCGCAGCCGTCACTGCTAACCCCTCCCGATACCCAGGTGGATAGTAACGGTAATACACCTCGCGAGTCGATGACACGAAAGAGAAGGTTCATATCCTCAGTTTTGAGTCGTTATGATTGGTGTTTTATTCATGTAGATTATAGGGTGATTCCATGGGCCACTTTCATCGACTGCAGTGCTCCTCAGGCACTGCCACGTAAGTAAGAACGAATGGAGATATTGTTTGGAAATGATCAAAAATCTCTTTATTCAGTTATAATCGAGTTCCACGGCCAAGGTTGGCTTTTTTCGTTATGAATCTCATTAGATTCGGAATAAACCTTACTATAAGTGTTTTAAAAAACTAACTAGAATTATTTGGGATTTATTACACAAAATTTCCTAGATACTTGGAAATATGAGTATAAAGTTTCAGGGCAAGAGACTGAATTTTCTTGGAGTTATGACCCAGGTTAGGTTTTGGTTTAAACCTTTTTGTAAGTGGTGTAACTCGAGCAAAATATAAGCTAGAATAATATGTTTAATAAAATTTAGTTCATTAGATGCTGAGAAACAACTATATGAAAGGAAAGGGTATCTCAAAATTACTAGTTTTTAAAGATTTTTTGAGAAAGTTGTGTTATAGTCTTCTTATGAGATAGGCTACTCGTCGTAAATGACATTTGTTGGAAATGCAAGCAGCTAGGCCATTTACGTGATATCATTTTTACCTGTGTTATTGATTATATGAAGTATCATACGCTGCCGACTTTGCATAAAACTAAAGCAGTACCCGGTAGTAGAGGTTAGTTAAGTTTTTAAATTTCGTCAGCGAGAAGTGAAGCGCTGGCATAAGAGAAAACGTAAATAATATTGGAGGGTGTCATGGAGACACTAAAATAAAATTCCCAAGTTGTGGTCGACGTATTTTTACCATTTATAAATCAAACTTTCGCGGTCTTCAGGGAACAGAAGCTCAAAAACTCGCTACTCTCTCTCTCTCTCTCTCTCTCTCTCTCTCTCTCTATATATATATATATATATATAATATGGTGGCATGTGATAATATTAAGCAGATATATCATTTTTTTCAGTAGAGGGAAGGGTTTTGGAAGTTAAAAAGTTTGATAGGGGTTTGTTGGAGCGCCTTTGGGAGTGCGGTTATTCTACATTCTGTTGATATATCTATACTGATTGTGATCAATCCCTCGTTCGTGCCTCACTTTTGTCATGAAGTTATGCTTATTTAGGATGCCTAACTTCAAATGCTTCCATAACTGACGTGTTTGGTTTAGTTGTGTACAGTGAGGTGGTTTCCATATTTGGGGGAAGCGTCTGGATTGGATATAATGAAACTTTTTGTCTTTTGTTTCGCATTGCAATCTTGCAGCATTCTTGGGTGGAACTGAATTTAGTGTATAGAGATTTCGCATATGCATGAATGAGAGAAATCTCAAATGATTACGTTTATAAGGGGACATTAGAGTGTAGTTACCATGAGTTTATATTTTACACAATCTTTATTTGTTTTGGCTTTAGGCCTGTCTGTTGCCAAAGGCAATAATGTTACCATCAGGTTACATCCACACTCCTCAGGTGTTAAGTATAATAATTGTACCTCATAAATCATCTTTGAATTACTAATATTATGGACTTTCCAATTTTTCTTTATTAAAGCGAACATCTACGCATTTTTGTATGTAATTAAATGGTCTCAGTTGTCCCACTCATTCGAACTTTAAGGGATAAAAGAAGACATTTGCTGTTAGTATCATTTAATCATATAAACCTTAACAGAATTGAAGACTGTAGAGTAATGTAGATATCTTGTTACACTGTACTGAAATACAATTTTTTTATGCCTTAACAGTGTATAGAGAACATTCATAACATAATCATAATTTTGTTCCGTAATAACTTAAAATTCTCAGTATTTTTCTATAGTATGATTGTGGGTACGATGCCCATCATATATCACTCATCTATCATGAAGGCAGAGACTTGTGCAAATAGGAAAATATATTTTCTGCAGGTCTCCATTGCTTCATATTACGTCATTGAAAAAACAAAAACAAAGGTATTGTCGTGCCTTGGCAACACGGTCGCCCACTCAGGCCAACTGTTGCCATAATGGCGGAGTAAAGGCCCGCTCACCTACCACCACCACCACACCCTTTACCACTGCTGGTGTACTGTGCAGCACTGTCACTCTCGCCTTTGTAATTGCTGGTATATACCTCTCCATTGCACTGCTGGTGTACTGTGAAGCACAGTGGCCCAAGCCCCTGTAAAAAATGCATGCACCGACTTGCTGGCTGATGCAACTGGATATACTCAACAGCGCTCACTAGATGGCAGCACGCACGCTGTATGGCTCTCATGCAAACATACAGTATTTACACAAACCAGTCATGTGTTGCACAGCACACACAGACGGGATATTCGCTGTAGAGCGTACATACTAATGTCGTGTGCCGGGTCTCACAAAACAACAGGCTGTACTGCATAGCAGAAACACGCAGGGCAGTTGCTACTACCTTGCATATCACAGACACATTTCCCGCACTGCGAAACGTACATTGGCAAGCTGTGGACTGCATAGTAGAGACGCAGAGTTAATGTGCTCAACGCGGTTACTGTGCAGACTTTGCTGTGGCTCTTCGAGCTCTGTACACATACACATACTGAGCGGCGCCATGCAACAGAAAAGTAAATGAAGTGAGCATTGTACATTTTGAATTCCCGAGAGACGCGCGCGTAGGCGCATAGGCTGTGAAAAATACATTGAACATGGACACACTAGCTGTAGCTTTCACCGATGTATGATGCACAGCGCTAGAATGGATTGGAAAAAACACCATTTGCGCATGAACTAGTAGGAATTTGTTTGGTAAACATCAGGACCGAAAAATACTCTATGAGAGTAGGTCAAGCATATCACTACAAAGCGAGAGACGGAACGTGCACTGCTGCAGAGGTTTTTTCTTTCTTAAAAAGGTTGATGCAAAAGACTAAAGCATGTAGGGTCTACAGTGCTTAAACTGTATGTCTGTGTCACCACCATCAGGGAAGGACCTGTGGGTAGTGAGGCCTTCACCAGGAACCAGTAAGAGAGGAGAGGCTGATGTATAGGAGTGTTTTGAACCTCGAGCACGACGCCGGTACGACCTTCGGATACGATGGCGTGGCCTCTGACCTGACCCTGAATTGTCGGGAGGAAGGCAACACCATTCATACCAACGTCGTTCTCAAGGATCTTACCGCTTTGCTCGCGGATCGTACCGCAGCGCTTAAAAGGGGGGAGTTACGTCCACTGCTTGAAAAGTTTATGGTAAGCGGTAGTGGTAAAGATTGAGTAAAGAGGGTGATGAAGAATTGGGATAGGAGTAAAAAAGTAAGAAAAATTAGAGGGGAAAGAAGAGAGAGATGTTGATTTGGCGGGCGAGCCGTTCTGCTCGTATGGATCTAGCAAACGGACTGCTAACGACACAAGATTCCTGTTAGCGTTCAAAACAAGTGCTGGAGTACACACTAACTAAACCAGTATTAAGTGCAGTAATCTGTTACGTGTGTGGCTGTTGTAGTGGTGTCAAGTAGGTCCTGGCGTGTAGATGTGGACTTGTGTAGTAGCATGTAGGTGTTCATATGTATAGCGCTTTGTGTGGGTGATGCTGTACGAAGCGGTGTTGTGTGTGTTCTGTTGCGTGTGGTGTTTGCAGATCTTGCTCATGGCCTCTGGTTCCGGATTTTCTCCGTTTTCTGATGTTTACATGTCGTCTCAGGCTCACATGCTGCACCCGTTACCATGTGAAGGAGGAGGATGCTGGTAGGGGGGCTGGCTGGCTGGATGTTTGATTCATCATCGCTTCTCATGCACTGGGACGCTACTCTTACAATTGCTTTCACTTGCGTGCGTGCGTGTGTGTGTGTGTGTGTGTAGGATATGTGTGGAATATGATAGAACATTTTACTCTGCTGGTTTGCGCCAAAATGGATGTTGTGAATACATCTTAAGAGGATACTTCAAATGTTTAACTATAAAATGATTCTCTTGAAGCTTTGATTAGACTGATGCCAGTGTGTGTGGTGTGAGGAGAGTCGGTAGGGTAGCACTCGAGGTGAGGGAGGGAGGGGTGGGGGTCACCTGGAGATATTACTGATAAAGCTTGTCTTTGCTAGGGAGATATTGTTATGCCACACACACACAATCACACACACACACAGAGGTGAGAGTGAGGGGTTCCTGGTGAAGGTGGTGTCAACACAGCACGTCCAGTAAGGTTACGTGTGTAGCACATGAGCGGGGCGAGGCAGTGCTGGGATGTAAGCAGGGCCGAGGGAAGAGGCACAAGAATATATATCAAAAAAAGTTTCCACCTTTGAAACTCCTACCTACATCCGAGTACACGTCTCCCAACACTTGGCCGTCTACCTACCTACTGTGGACAGTGTCACCTGCAGCCTAACGTGGCCCCTCACATTCTCCTCATCCTCTACTCCTACAGGTGTCTTCGCTATAATTCGGAAGTCTGAAATATGCAACACAGTATATATATGGACGTTCGGGGGGCGTACTGATGCTCCCTCGCGTCCATTTGTTTTGACATTGGTGTGGCGATTCTCTACCTCTTTCTCACTCTCTCACACTCTGTCTCTCTCTGTCTCGAACCATTTGATAACTGTGAAATCCACACTCACACCTTAGCTAACTCAGTATTCTCCTAAATTCTTTAAATTCTCTTTTTTTATATATCATATATTACAGTGATAACTTCATAACATTTCCACATGTATTGACAGAAGATATAAATTCGAGTAGGAAATTCATCACCGCTTACGAAAGCAATAACGCTAAAATATTTCTATGGAAATTTTAACAGCTGGAGGGAGGGTTTGGGGTGGAGGGGGGTGTTGTTGTTGTTGTTGGCCGTGTGGGGAGGGGAGGGAAGGGGGTTGATGTTTGCTAATGTCTGTTAACCCAGAGTTACAGATCGTCTCGCGTTGACAAAGTTGGGTTACAACATGGCAAAGTTCAACAAGTAAAAGACTACGGTATGTCGAGAACTACAACAAGTGGAATCACAAGTGGCGCGCTTACCAGACGTGGTGTTGGACGCCATGATGACAAAACAGACCCCACATAGAGGCACACACACACACACACACACACACACTGCTCACTCACGTACAGTATTAACTAACAAAATAAGACACGGTAACGTGGGAGGAGGCTAATTATTAACACGCCACACCCACAACCTTCTGCCTTTAACGGCCACTTCTGCCTTAACCTTACCCAAGGGTTGTGCAAAAGGCTTTACGAAACCCTTCGTTAAGATGCCAGAGGACACTGGCCAAGCCCTCTCACGGGGCCAAGGCTAACAACTGAGCTGACTCAGAAATACATGAATATTTTTGATGTGTTGGCGACTGTGCTTGCATCCCAGTCAGCGTTAACCAACCAAAAAAGTTTCTGAACAGATTATAAGCACCAGTTTTATCGCTTGTCATCTTCCTTGTAGCTGTGGATTCACTTGACATTATTAAGCCTCTAGTCTTTACACCGTGTCCTAGTTTCGCATGGTCGTCAAAAGCACTTATAAGGAAGTGACTGAGCACATTATTGAAAGGACAACAGTCTCTCGTAATATCTTGATGTGTGAAGGACTCGGGATATGGCAGAAACTTGAAAATTGTCTCAACGTCTGTGTCTCTGGTCTGCCTGAATGTCAGGTGACACGCGCAAGACAAGCGGGAGGTAAACATACTGATATCCACAATGTATATACACGTATCCAGATGGATGATATTGAGTGTAATATGACTGCATGCCTTCTGCGGGATTACGGTTACGTTGGAAGCAATTGCAAGTTGACGACTGACTAGGCTCTCTCTTCTTACTACAGTCAAGTGCAGACTTTATGCTAATCATTTAGCAACAGTTGAACTTGCTGTTGATAACAGTAGATGCTGTGCGGGTCCTTCCGTCGGTTGAGCTAGCAGAAGGTAGGTTGAGGCGCTGTTGTTGTTTTTCGAAGAAAGGCTAGGCTTTCATGATCACTGGCTCGTCGGGCAAGGCCCGCGCCACAAGGTGAGGCGTGTGTGTTAATTATTAGTACCTACAGTAGACGGTGAGTGGCTCATCATCCACACTGTTGTATATCACCACCAGGAAGGAGGAACAGTAGGTGGGGCGGCCGGATCGTAGCCTTGCGTTTTTTTTTTTTTTTTTTTGTATATGTGGGTGTGTGTGAGCCTGCGTTTGGGGGAAAACTTCTCGCTCACCGTTTCTTTATGGTCGGCGCTGTAAGAATTCAGAATGTTTGAAGACGCATCAAATATTTTTATTCTTAGGTCAAAATATTTGAGACATCCTGATTCGTAAAATATGTGGAGGAATCGTCCCAACTTTATACAGCTTCGATAATCTACATAGGATTCAACAAGTTTATGATACAACACCTCCACTTAGAAGAAAATCAGCGTGAAGATGGGAAATATTTTTTGTTTTTATGTTACTCTAGCAGTACAAAGCTCGTAGAGTTTCTGTCTTCATCTACAAGGTATCATATAGTCTTACGGTTTCCTACAGGAGCTGGTTGTAAGTCCTAGTCTAACTCCTTCAGGTAGCTACAGCCTACGTTGGGGCTAACTACTTACTGACAATGGTGCCCTTAATTTTACAAACTATTTACACGATTTCTTTTTTTTTAATCTTTTAAATGTAATGATTTGTTTATCTCCCTTTATGTTATGAATATGAAAGACGAAACAATTGTCAACGTCAGGATGGCCCCCACATAGGGAGGTCCTCTCGTCTGGTGAACGTCAGGTGACCACCGTCCAGGGACGATTATATCGCCTGGTGACGTTCACGTGACCACGACCAGGGGGCGGGGCGATCCTCGTCTGGTGACGTCATGAAAACTTTATCCTAGTGACAACAAGGCTGACAATGCCCCCTCGGGGGGAGCCCAAGGCTGCAATATACTGCCGATATGTGCAGGCTAATTTTTTTTTTTTTATAACAAGGTAATCATAGCTAATACAAATGTCTAAGTAGTATGAGTGTCATGAACTGTGTTGCTCCGGCGTGGCTGCAGTAGGGAGTCGGTGGAGATGCGCTGCCCGGCGGCAGCTGGCGAGTAAGATGAGGATGATGAGCGCAGGTCAGAAGAGGTCTTCCACCTGCGTGAGGGAGGCACCGAACAACATTGTCTCGTATGTGGCCAGCTGATGCAGCAGGCCGGCATTAGGGTGGACGGCTGACCGCGCGCCCTTCACGTAGTAGAAGGCATCTTCCAGGGTACACTGCCGCTCCGTCATGAGGATTCCCATGACGACGGCGGCGGCGCGGGTGAGGCCCTGGTCACAGTGCACCAAGACGCACCCGCCGTAGGTCCGCGCCTCGCTCACGAAGGCCATGATGGTGGGCAAGGAGGAGGTCAGGTCGGTGACGCTACTCGTGTCACCATCTATACAGTCGGGTTCCTCGGGGAGGGGTACCACCAGGTAGTTCATAGAGGGGAGGACGCGGGGAGGGAGGCTCTCCGTCACGTCCACGATGTGCGTGACGCGCAGGGACGCAAGCACTCTCGTGTTGGAAGCCATCTCGGCGTGGCCAAGGTACAGCAGCCCTGGCACTATCTGCGCCGGGTACCACGGCATTGGGTCGGGCGTGGGCGAGGCGTCACCCCCCTCCAGCAGGTGGGGGCAGGTGGCCTCCAGCACCGCCCACCCGCCGACTAGCACCAGGGGGTCCAACTTCTGGCGTCGCAGGTCGTGGTACAGGTTAGCCAGGGGGTCGCTGTCGCCGGCCTGGGGGCGGGAGGTGCGCGGCCGGTCATCGTACAGCACTATGGTGTTGACGAGGTTGGGTGCTGGCGCCGTGTGCAGCGCCCCGTGCCATCGTGCCGTGGTGAGGCGGCGGCGGGTGAAGGCCCGGGGCGCCCGGCAGTCCACCACCAGCAGGTACTCCGGGTTGGCAGAGTATGGGGCGTAGAAGCCATCCGTCAGCAGGTTGTGCAATGAGGCGGGCGTGATGCAACTGGGGGGCGCCAGCCCCCAGTCCAGGTTCTCCGGGATGCGTCGTAGGGCTCGTTCTGCCGCCCAGGACTCTGGAAAAGATAAAATGGTGTCAGTAAAGAGCCAAAAACACACTGAAGATAAGGAATCAGTGTTAACTAGTACAGTATACCTTATAGATATTTTATGGTAGATTTTAATGTGTGGAGAAAAACTGTTAGAAACACCAGCATTTGCACTCAAATGCGCTAGTATGTTTCCTTTCAACAAATACATCTTCACTCGATAGATTCATCTTGTGTGTAAAGATTGGCCAAGAACTGTATGCATTCTCCCTGCTACAGCGGGAGATACAGATAGAAAATTCGGCCTCTAACACCGATGTGCGGCGAGCATTGTAAGTCTGTATAAACAACGAAGTTTTTTTCATGCGAGTGAACAAGTGTAATACATCAGTCCCCCAGCGTTGAACTTCCCGCTCGTTCTCCCTGACAGCATAAATTTTCGTTTTCTGTAACTGCCCAGAATGGATACTGTATATTTTTCCATCGCATCGTGTCAACAGGACTGAAGGTTAACCTAATTTCGACAGAATTTTTATCTTAACGGAAATAGTTAGCTCACATTTTTATTATGTCGAGTATTATTTACTAGGATTCAGCAACATATTTTTTTCTTTGGGGGTGGGGTTTGTGTTGCACGATGAAGGGAACTTTGTTTATATTACTGGTATATGATTTTGTCATCGTTTTACCTAAAGATTCGTCGTGAATTACTCTTCATAAATGCTTCTAGTGCTGCTCACACAGACAGGCAGACTGACTGACAGACAGATGGGGCCCTCACAAGAGTAAAACTCCCTCCCTGATCAGTAACCTGCAGTTAGGTAAGTGCACACGCTTAGGCTGGGGTTTGTGTGTTGTTTACGTATACACACACAGGAGCACAGACACAAACATGCATACAAGTTTATGAAAAGGGGCAACGCAAGTGTAAAACTCCCCCCCCCCCCTTTCCCCCACGACACACAAATAGTAAGTGTTACTCAGATGAAAATCTTGGTTGTCAAGAAACTTAAGACCAAGAAACATCATTGAAATGTGATTTTTTTTTTTTTTGTCCAGCGATTCAACTCCTCGATTTAAAGTAATACGACGAACAACAACAAAACAAAGAATTTTTTAATCTATATATACTTCAGAACGAGGCTGATAAGGATTACTTTACCACTGTCTACGAATTCTTACTCGAGTCTTGCCACCAGAGTCGTTTCATCATCAGCAAACTGTGATTGACGCACATCCCAGCCCCCACTCCCCCTTAACAGATTGCAGAGCCGGCCCATTTCTCCAAGACCCTCGTATTTAACCTCCCTAAACCACCCTGTCTACAGACAGTTTAAACAGCCTCGGTGACACCACACGTCCCTTTCGCAGACCCATCTTCACGTGAAACCACTCACCTTCCTCTTCTCTTAATCGCACACACATATCTTACCCTCCTGATATGAACACCGCACTGCTCCTCGTAGTAGTAATAGTAGTAACAGCTTTCCTCCCACACCATTCATTCTTAATACCTTCCATAAAGCATTTCCACATGCCCTACCATACTATTTCTCCAGAGCTCTTACGTTTTTATGAGTCACAGGTGATGCAGAAATAGCAAACTGTGTACGTTCACTGCTCAAAACTTGAATACTGACCATATAGCACCCACTCTGTCGTGAATCTATGAGCTGCAATGGAAACTGTATGTCACCAGTCGTATGGAAACTGTTGATTCATGAGATTCATATGGATTTAGATTTGATTCTTGTTCGTGAGATTAGCGATGGATGTTAGCAGAGGCTAGGTAAGCATGTATTGCCTCCAAGTATGTAGAAGAACCAGCTAGGCTGACGCTTGAGTTGTCCGGACGGTTCAAGTAGTTATTGGAATATTTCAGAGAATACTGTAGTAAAGGGAATATTTTCTTCAAGATGTCTCCTTTATAAAGTCACGACTGTTGCTTTAATAAGTTGAGAAGGTTTGGTTGTTATGCGCTCCTGTTGAAGCCCCCTCTATGCCCTGACAACAGGGATATTTTCATTATCTTGACTTCCTGTTTCCGTCTTTTCTCTTTAGTTATCTGGACTGAATGGTGTTAACTGTACCAACTCCCGGTTTGCGTAAGTGTTC
>JAYMFT010110417.1:0-13527 GCA_038088735.1 Panulirus argus | reverse complement strand
GACATCAAACACCCCTGACGCAGACCGACCTTCACTGGGAACCAGTCACTCTCTTCTTTTCCTACTCGTACACATGCATAACCAAGTTTACAGTCTGTAATGAATAACTTCATATGTTGTCCTTACAAACATCTAACATCGTGATATACAGCTTTTCATATCATTATAAGTTAGTTTTCAGATGATTTTCATTAGGTTCTTAAACCATAGTATCTCCGTTTTCAAAACTTCTGAAATCGTCATTTAATCATAACTGACCTAAATGATTAACTTTTCTGGATGTCATCATCAAATGCCAAAATCATAACGACCGATCTTAAATATTCCAAAGACTTTCGTCGTTCTAATTATTCTACAGATTATCATGACTAACTTCATATATTGTCCTTATACACATATAAATCGTCATAATAGACTTTTCATTTCCAGGTAAATTATTATTTAGGTACTTTCCATTGGGTTCTTAAGTGCAATTAAAGAACTAAGACCGTCCTCATAACTTTTCAAATCGTTATTAGATCATAAACGATTTATGTTCTTGTCTTTAATATCTTTTCGGAGTGTCCTCATCACCAACCAAAATAATGCCAACGAAAATCAATAGAATATTCTCGACTATTCCAACAACTTTCGACATTACTAAAATCATATATTTTTCTTATGACCATATGAAATCGTCATATTCAACTTTACATATAATGTTTAATTACTGTTGAGATCCTTTTCATTAGCTTCTCAAGTCATTATAAAAAAAAACTACTCCAACCGTTTTTAAAGGCTCTTTGATCATCGTTATCAGAATGTTATATCATGACAAATAACTTGAATGATCATATTTTCTAATTGTTCAAAGAGTCATCATCAACGGCCAAAAAGATACCAATTGAAATCTATACGACTTTTTCCGCGAATCCGAAAAATTCCATCGTCATAACCAAATTAGCAGACTATTATGAATAACCTCGTATGGTGTACTAATAAATATCTCGAAAAGTGATATTCAAATTTTTAGATTCTCATGACTTACTTTCCACGTCGTTTTCATTAGGTTCTCAAGTCATATTTAGCTACTGCTCACACCGTTTCATAAAATCTCAGATCGTCGTTATCAGTGTCTTAGATAGTTATAACTGATAAAAAGTATAGTCTTTACCAACTTTTCAGAGTATTATTATCAGCTGCCAAGATCTTACCAACTGACCTCTCTATAAACTTCATAAGTTTTCCAACATCTTTTTCTGTTATTCTTAATTCACACATTTTATTGACCCTCATTGTTTTCGACTTTTCATATGCCTTTTGTTGCTTTTCAAATCGTTTTCATTTGGTTTAAAAGTCTTATTAAAGACGTACGACCGTTTTGATAACTTCTCAGTTCGTGATAAGATCTTAAACCACTCTAATGATTGTCATTACTAACTTCTCAGGGTGTAAACATCAATTGTAATAGTAATACCAACTGACTTCCATTTTACCTCCGTTTTCAAAACTTCTGAAATCGTCATTTAATCACAACTGACCTAAATGATTGTGTTTATTAACGTTTTTGGATGTCATCATCAACTGCCAAAATCATAACAACTGATCTTAAGTATTCCAAACACTTTCGTCGTTATAATTATTCTACAGACTTTCATGACTAACTTCATATATTGTCCTTATAAACATCTCAATCGTCATAATCGACTTATCTTTTCCCGGTAGATAATTATTCAGATCCTTTCCATTGGGTTCTTAAGTGCAATTAAAGAACAAAGACCGTCCTCATAACTTTTTAGATCGTTATTAGATCATAAACGATTTATATTCTTGTCTTTATTATCTTTTCAGAGAGTCCTCATCACCAACCAAAATAATGCCAACTGAAATCAATAGAATCTTCTCGACTATTCCAACAACTTTCGTCGTCATTACTAACATCATATATTTTTCTTATAAACATATGAAATCGTCATATTCAACTTTACATATAATGTTTAATTGCTGTTGAAATCGTTTTCATTAGCTTCTCAAGTCATTATAAAAAAACTAACCTTTTTTTAAAGCCTCTTAGATCATTGTTATCAGAATGTTATATCATGACAAATAACTTGAATGATCGTCTTTTCTACCTGTTCAAAGGGTCATCATCAACGGCCAAAAAGATACCAACTGACATCTATACGATTTTTTTGCACGAAACCGACAAATTCCATCGTCGTAACCAAATTAACAGACTGTCATGAATAACATCGTATGTTGTCCTAATAAGTATCTCGAATAGTGATATTCAAATTTTTAGATCCTCATGACTTACTTTCCAGGTCGTTTTCATTAGGTTCTCAAGTCATATGGAAACACTGCTGTTACCGTTTCATAGCATCTTATGTCATCGTTATCAGTGTGTTAGATCGTTATAACTGACAAAAAGTAGAGTCCTTACCAACTTTTCAGAGTATTATTATCAACTGCCGAGATCTTAACAACTTACCTCCCTCTAATCTCCATAAGTTTTCCAACATCTTTCTCTGATACTCTTAATTTACACATATTCTTGACTATCATTGTTTTCATGTTTTTACATGCCTTTTGTTACTTTTCAAATCGTTTCCATTTGGTTTTCAAGTCTTTTTAAGACGTACGACTGTTTTGGTAATTCCTCATATCGTGATAAGATATTAAACGACTCTAATGATTGTCATTACTAACATCTCAGGGTGTCATCATCAATTCCAACAATGATACCAACTGACTCCCATATAATGACATTTAGCATTCCAACAACCATTTTCATTATAACGATCTTTACAGACTGTTAGAAGTAACTTCAAATTTTGTACTTATAAATCTCTCAAAGCATGTTATTTAAATTTTCAGTTCTTTTTCTGTTACTCTTCAGATTGTTTCCATTAGGTTCACAACTCTTATTAAACAAATGTTATGACCGTTTTCCTAACATCAAACATTTCCGTTGGATCAATATTTCCGACTTCAATGATTTTTTATCAACTTCTTAGAATGTAATCATCAACTGGCAATATCTACAGTCTGACCTCCATAGAGTCTTCCTAACCATTTCAACAACTTTAGTTGTTATTAACCATCTAACTTAATATGTTCTTATAAACATCTCATATAGTCATAGTCAACTTTTCATATCTTTTTATGATCTTTTTCTTATAGTTCTAAACTCATATTAAACAACTACTATGAACATTTTTATAACCTCTCAGATCGTCGTAATCAGTCTGTTAGATCGTCATAACCGATTTAAAAGGTCATCTTTAATACCTTCTCATAGCGTCATAATTAAATTCTAAAATCCTCTCAATTGACTTCTTTACAATCTTTTCGTGTATTCCAACAACTTTCGCCGTCATATCCAACTATATACATCCTTTTCCGTTACTTTTAAGATCGTTTTCATTAGGTTCTCAACTGTTGTGAAAGTTTTCTTAAATTTTCATATAATTTTCATCAGTATCTTAGATTGTCATAACAGACACATATGTTGCCGTCACTATCTTCTTAAGGTGTCATCGTCAACTGCCAAAGTTATAGCAACTGACCCCTAAACAATGTTCTTGAGTATTCAAGACAATTAATTCGTCATAACGAACTTTAGACACCGTCATGACTTACTGCTTATGTTGTCCTTATAAACATCATAAATCGTGATATTCATTCCCTTAGATCATCAAGAGGTACTTTTCAGAAAGTTTTCATTAAGTTTTCAAGTCATATTAAACATTTGCTTAATCGATTATATAACATATCAGCTTTTTATCATCAGCCTGTTTGAGGGTGATAACCAACTTAAATGATCGTCCTTACTAATTTCTCAAAGGGTCACCATCAACGGTCAAAAACATGCTAACTAACATCCTGGCTAATCCAGTAAAATCTATCCTCATAACCAAGTTTACATTCTGTCATAAATAACTTCATATGTTGTCCTTATAAACATCTAACATCGTAATGTACAGCTTTTCATATCATCAAAAGTTAGTTTTCAGATAATTTTCATTAGCTTCTTACGCCATAGTACCACCGATTTCAAAGCTTCTGAAATCGTCATTTTATCATAACTGACCTAAATGATTGTGTTTGTTAACTTTTCTGGATGTCATCATCAACTGCCGAAATCATAACAACTGATATTAAACATTCTAAACACTTTGGTCGTTATAATTATTCTGCAGACTATCATGACTAACTTCATATATCATGCTTATAAACATCTCAATCGTCAAAATCGACTTTTCATTTCCAGGTAAATAATTATTCAAATATTTTTCATTGGGTTCTTAACTGCAATTAAAGAACTAAGACAGTCCTCATATCTTTTCAAATCTTTATTAGATCATAAACGATTTATATTCTTGTCTTTAATATCTTTTCAGAGTGTCCTCATCACCAACCAAAATAATGCCAAAGGAAATCAATAGAATCTTCTCGACTATTCCAACAACCTTCGTCGTCATAAGCAACTTCACAGACTGTCATTATTAACATCATATATTTTTCTCATAAAAATATGAAATCGTCATATTCAAATTTACATATAATGTTTAGTTAGTGTTGAGATTGCTTTCCTTAGCTTCTCAGGTCATTATAAAGAAACTACTTTAACCGTTTTTAAAGCCTCTTAGATCATCGTTATCAGAATGTTATATCATGACAAATAACTTAAATGATCATCTTTTCTAACTGTTCAAAGAGTCATTATCAATGGCCAAAAACATACCAACTGAAATCTATAGGAGCTTTTCCTCGAAAATGAAAAATTCCATCGTCATAAGATTAGCAGACTGTCATGAATAACTTCGTATGGTGTCCTAATAAATATCTCGAAAAGTGATATTCAAATTTTTAGGTTCTCATGACTTACTTTCCAGGTCGTTTTCATTAGGTTCTCAAGTCATATTGATCTACTGCTCATATCGTTTCATAACATCTCAGATCGTCGTTATCAGTGTGTTAGATAGTTATAACTGATAAAAGTACAGTCTTTACCAACTTTTCAGAGTATTATTATCAACTGCCAAGATCTTACCAACTGACCTCTCTAAGACCTTCATAAGTTTTCCAACATCTTTGTTATTCTTAATTCATACGTTTTATTGACCATCATTGTTTTCGACTTTTCATATGCCTTTTGTTACTTTTCAGATCGTTTCCATTTGGTTTGCAAGTCTTATTAAAGACGTACGACCGTTTTGATAACTCCTCAGTTCGTGATAAGATCTTAAACGACTCTAACGATTGTCATTACTAACTTCTCAGGGTGTCGTCATCAATTGTAGCAATCATACCAACTGACTTCTATATAATGATATTTAGTATTCCAACAACTTTTTTCATTATAGCTAACTTTACAGAATGTTAACAATAACTTCAAATGTTGTACTTATAAATCTCTCAAATAATGTTATTTATCTTTTCAGATCTTTTTGTGTTATGACCGTTTTCCTAATATCCCACATTTCCGTTGGATCAATATTTCCGACTTAAATCATTCTTTATCGACTTCTTAGAATGTAATCATCAACTGGCAATATCTACAGTCTGACCTTCATAGGGTCTTAATACCCATTTCAACATTTTTAGTTGTTATCAAACATCTAACTTCATATGTTCTTAAAACATCTCATATCGTCATAATCAACTTTCACATCTTTTTTTGATCTTTTTCTTATAGTTCTAGACTCATATTAAACATATACTATGAACATTTTCATAACCTCTCAGATCGTCATAATCAGTATGTTAGATCGTCATAACCGATCTAAATGATCATCTTTAATACCTCCTCATAGCATCATCATTAAATTTTAAAATCATCTCAGTTGACTTCTTTAAAATCTTTTCGTGTATTCCAACAACTTTCGTCGTCATAACCAACTTTACATATCCTTTTCCGTTACTTTTAAGATCGTTTTCATTAGGTTCTCAACTGCTGTGAAAGTCTTAACTTTTCATATTGTTGTTATCAGTATCTTAGATTGTCATAACAGACATATATGTTGCCATCACAATCTTCTTAAGGTGTCATCTTCAACGGCCAAAGTCATAGCAACTGACCCCTAAACAATGTTCTTGAGTATTCAAAACACTTAATTCGTCATAGCGAACTTTAGACACCGTCATGAATACCTGCATATGTTGTTCTTATAAACATCATAAATCGTGATATTCATTCCCTCAGATCATCTAAAGGTATTTTTCTGATTGCTTTCATTAAGTTCTCAATTCATTTTAAACAATTTCTTAATCGATTATATAACATATCAGCTTTTTATTATCAGCCTGTTTGAAGGTGATAACCAACTTGAATGATCGTCCTTACTAATTCTCAAAGGGTCATCATCAACGGCCTAAAACATGCCAACTGACATGTATACAATTCTCCTGGCTAACCCAGTAAATTTTATCCTCATAACCAAATTCACAGTCTGTCATGAATAACATCATATGTTGTCCTTATAAACTTCTAATATCGTGATATACAGCTTTTCATATCATCAAAAGTTAGTTTTCAGATAATTTTCATTAGGTTCTTACACCTTAGCACCTCCGTTTTCAAAACTTCTGAAACCGTCATCATCAGTTGCAACAATCATACCAACTGACTTCAATATAATGATATTTAGTATTCCAACAACCTTTTTCATCATAATGAACTTTACAGACAGTTAACAATAACTTCAAATGTTGTCCTTATAAATCTCTCAAATCATGTTATTTCACTTTTCAGTTCTTTTTGTGTTGCTCTTCAGATTGTTTCAATTAGCTTCACAAGTCATATTAAATAAATGTTATGACCGCTTTCCTAACATCAGAGATTTCCGTTGGATCAATATTATCAACTTCTTAGAATGTAATCATCAACTGGCAGTATCTACCGTCCAACCTCCGTAGAGTCTACCTACCCATTTCAACAACTTTAGTTGTTATTAACCATCTAACTTCATATATTCTTATTAATATATCATATCGTCAAAATCAATTTTTCATATCTTATTATGATTTTATTCTTATAGTTCTAAACTCATATTAAACACCTATTATGAACATTTTCATAACCTCTCTGATCGTCGTAATCAGTATGTTAGATGGTCATAACCGAATTTAAATGATCATCTTTAATACCTTCTCAATGAGTCATCATAAAATTCTAAAATCCTCTCAATTGACTTCTTTACAATCTTTTCGTATATTCTATTCTAACAACTTTTATCGTCATAACCAACTTTACATATCCTTTTCCGTTACTTTTAAGATCATTTTCATTAGGTTCTCACCTGCTCTGAAAGTTTTCCTGGCTTTTCATATCGTTGTTATCAACATCTTAGATAGTCATAACAGACACATATGTTGCCGTGACTATCTTCTTAAGGTGTCATCGTCAACGGTCAAAGTCATAGTATCTGACCCCTAAACAATATTCTTGAGTATTCACAACACTTAATTCGTCATAACAAACTTTAGACACCGTCATGACTAAGTGCATATGTTGTTCTTTTAAACATCATGAATAACTTCATATGTTGTCCTTATAAACATCTAATATCGTGATGTACAGCTTTTCATATCATCAAAAGCCAGTTTTCAGATAGTTTTCATTAGGCTCTTAAGCCATAGTACGTCCGTTTTCAAAACTTCTGAAATCGTCATTTTATCATAACTGACCTAAATTATTGTGTTTATTAACTTTTATGGGTGTCCTCATCAACTGCCATAATCATAATAACTGATCTTTTGTATTCCAAACACTTTCGTTGTTATAATTATTCTACAGATTATCATGATTAACTTCATATATTGTCCTTATAAACATCTCAACTGTCATAATCGAATTTTTATTTCCAGGTAAATTATTATTCAGATCCTTTCCATCGAGTTCTTAAGTGCAATTAAAGAACTAAGGCCGTCCTCGTAACTTTTCAAATCGTTATTAGATCATGAAAGATTTATATTATTGTCTTTAATATCTTTTCAGAGTGTCTTCATCATCAACCAAAATTATGCCAGCTAAAATCAATAGAATCTTCTCGACAATTCCAACATCTATCGTCGTAATAAGTAACTTCACAGACTGTCATCACAAACATCATATATTGTTCTTATAACCATATCAAGACGTCATATTCAACTTTACATATAACGTTTAGTTACTGTTGAGATCGTTTTCATTATGTTCTTAAGACATTATAAAAAAAACTACTCTAACCGTTTTTAAAGCCTCTTAGATCATCGTTATCAAAATGTTGTATCATGACAAATAACTTGAATGATCGTCTATTATATCTGTTCAAAGGGTTATCATCAACGGCCAATTTTTCCGAGAATCCGACAAATTCCATCGTCATAACCAAATTAGCAGACTGTCATGAAAAATCTCGTATGGTGTCCTAATAGATATCTCGAATAGTGATATTGAAATTTTTAGATCCTCATGACTTTCTTTTCAAGTCGTTTTCTTTACATTCTCAAGTCATATTGAACTACTGCTCATACCGTTTCATTACATCTCAGGTCGTCGTTATCAGCGTGTTAGATCGTTATAACTGACAGAAAGTATAGTCTTTATCAGCTTTACAGGGTATTATTATCTACTGCCAAGATCTTACCAACTAACCTCTCTATAATCTTCATAAGTTTTCCAACATCTTTCTCTGTTATTCTTGATTCACACATTATTTTGATTATCACTGTTTTCGACTTTTCATACGCCTTTTCTTACTGTTCAAATCGTTTCCATTTGGTTTATAAGTCCTATTAAAGACGTACGACAATTTTGATTACTCCTCAGATCGTGATAAGATCTTAAACGACTCTAAAGATTGTCATTACTAACTTCTCAGAGTGTCATCATAAATTGCAACAATCATACCAGTTGACTTCCATATAATATTTAGTATTCCAACAACGTTTTTCATTATAACGAACTTTACATAATGATAACATTTCCGACGTAAATGATTTTTTGTTAACTTCTTAAAATGTAATCATCATCTGGCAATATCTACCGTCTGACCTCCATAGAGTCTTCCTACCCATTTCAACAACTTTAGTTATTACCCATCTAACTTCATATGTTCTTATAAACATTTCATATCGTCATAATCACCTTTTCACATCGTTTTATGATCTTTTTCTTATAGTTCTAAAGTCATATTAAACAACTACTATAAACATTTTCACAACTTCTCAGATCGTCGTAATTAGTATGTTAGATCGTCATAACCGATTTAAATGATCGTGTTTAATACCTTTTCACAGCGTTATCATTAAATTTTAAAATCCTCTTAATTGACTTCTTTACAATCTTTTCGTGTATTAAAATAAGTTTAGTCGTTATAACCAATTTTACATATCCTTTTCCGTTACTTTTAAGATCGTTTTCATTAGATTCTCAACTGCTGTGAAAGTACTCTTGACTTTTCATATAGTTATCAGTATCTTGGATAGTCATAACACACATAAATGTTGCCGTCACTATCTTCTTAAGGTGCCATCGTCAACGGCCAAAATCATAGCAACTGACCCCTAAACAATGTTCTTGAGTATTCAAAAAACTTAATTCGTCATGACCAACTTTAGACACCGTCATGACTAACTGCATATGTTGTCCTTAAAAACATCATAAATCTTGATGTTCATTCCCTCAGATCATCAAGAGGTATCTTTCAGATTGTTTTCATTAAGTTCTCAAGTCATAATAAACAATTGCTTAATCGATTGTATAACATATCAGCTTTTTATTATCAGCCTGTTTGAGGGTAATAACCAAATTAAATGATCGTCCTTACTAACTTCTCAAAGGGTCATCATCAACGGCCAAAAACATGCCATCTGACATTTATACAATTATCCTGGCTAATCCAAATAATTTTATCATCACAACCAAATTTACAGTCTGCCATGAATAACTTCATATGTTGTCCTTATAAACATCTAACATCGTGATGTACAGCCTTTCATATCATCAAAAGTTAGTTTTCGGATAATTTTCATTAGGTTCTTAAGCCATAGTACCTCCGTTTTCAAAACTTCTGAAATTGTCGTTTTATCATCAACTACCAAAATCATAACAACTGATCTTAAGTATTCCAAATACTTTGGTCGTTATAATCATTCTATAGACTATCACGACTAACTTCATATATTGTCCTTATAAACATCTCAATCGTCATAATCGACTTTTCATTTCCAGTAAATTATTATTCAGATCCTTTCCATTGGGTTCTTAAGTGCAGTTAAAGAACGAAGACCGTCCTCATAACTTTTCAAATCGTTATTAGATCATAAACGATTTAAGTTCTTGTCTTTAATATCTTTTCAGAATGCCCTTATCACCAACCAAAATAATGCCAACTGAAATCAATAGAATCTTTTCGAGTATTCCAACAACTTTCGTCGTCATAAGTAACCTCAAAGACTATCATTACTAACATCATTTATTGTTCATATAAACATATCAAACCGTCTTATTCAACTTTACATATAATGTTTAGTTACTTTTGACATCGTTTTCATTAGCTTCTTAAGCCATGATAAAAAAATACTATAACCGTTTTTAAAGCCTCTTAGATCATCTTTATTTAGAATGTTATATCGTGACAAATAACTTAAATGATCGTCTTTTCTAACTGTTCAAAGGGTCATCATCAACGGCCATAAAGATACCAACTGAAATCTATGCGATATTTTCAGCGAATCCGACTAATTCCATCGTCATAACCAAATTAGCAGACTTTCATTAATAACCTCGTATATTGTCCTAATAAATATCTCGAATGATATTCAAATTTTTAGGTCCTCATGACTTACTTTTCAGATCGTTTTCATTAAGTTCTCAAGTCATATTGAACTATTGTTCATACCGTTTCATAACATCTCAGATCATCGTTATCAGTGTGTTAGATCGTCACAACTGACAAAAAGTATAGTCCTTACCAACTTCTCAGAGTATTATTATCAACTGCCAAGATCTTACCAACTGACCTGTTTATAATCTTCATAATATTTACAACATATTTCTCTGTTTTTACTTTAACTTACACATGCCTTTTGTTACTTTTCAAATCGTTTCCATTTGGTTTTTACGTCTTATTAAAGACGTTCGACCGTTTTGTTAACTCCTCAGATCGTAATAAGATCGTAAACGACTCTAATGATTGTCGTTACTAACTTCTCAGGGTGTCATCATCAATTGCCACAATTATACTATCTGACTTCCATATAATGATCTTTATTTTCTAATAACCTTTTTCATTATAACAAACTTTACAGACTGTTAACAATAACTTCAAATGTTGTCCTTATAAATCTCTCAAATCGTGTTATCCAACTTTTCAGATCTTTTTGTGTCACTCTTCATATTGTTTTCATTAGTTTCTCAAATCATATCAAACTAATGTTATGACCGTTTTCCTAACATCCCATATTTCCGTTGGATCAATATTTCCGACTTAAATGATTTTTTATTAACTTCTTAGAATGTAATCATCAACTAACAAAATCTACCGTCTGACCTCCATTCAGTCTTCCTACCCATTTCAACAACTTTAGTTGTTATAACTATCTAACTTCATATGTTCTTATAAACATCATCATAATCAACTTTTCACATCTTTTTATGATCTTTTTCTTATAGTTCTAAAGTCATATTAAACAACTACTATGAACTTCCCATAACCTCTCAGATCGTCGTAATCAGTATGTTAGATCGACATAATCGTTTTTAATACCTTCCCACAGCGTCATCATTAAATTCTAAAATCGTCTCAATTGACTTTTATACAATCCTGTCGTGTATTCCATCAACTTTCGTAGTAATAACCAACTTTATATATCTTTTTCCGTTACTTTTAAGATCGTTTTCATTAGGTTCTCAACTGCTGTAAAAGTTTTCTTGACGTTTCATATCGTTGTTATCAGTATCTTAGTCAGAACAGAGATATATGTTGCCGTTATTATCTTCTTAAGGTGTCATCGTCAACGGACAAAGACATAGCAACTAAACCATAATCAATGTTTTTGAGTATTCAAAACACTTAATTCGTCATAACGAACTTCAGACACCGTCATGACAACTGCATATGTCGTAATTATAAGCATCTTAAATCTTTATAATAATAATGCCCACAGATCATGAGGATTTTTTTTAGATTGTTTTCACTAAGTTCTCAAGTCATATTAAACAATTGCTTAATCGATTATATAACATAACAGATTTTCATTATCAGCCTGTTTGAGGGTGATAACCAACTAAAATAATCGTCCTTACTAACTTCTCAAAGGGTCAACATCAACGGAGAAACACATGCCAACTGACATGTATACAATTATCGTGGCTAATCCAATAAATTTTTTCCTCATCATGAAATTTACAGTCTATCGTGAATAACTTCATATGTTATCCTTATAAACATCTAACATCGTGATGTACAGCTTATATCATCAAAAGCTAGTTTTCAGATAGTTTTCATTAGGCTCTTAAGCCATAGTACGTCCGTTTTCAGAACTTCTGAAACCGTCATTTAATCATAACTGACCTAAATGAGTGTGTTTATTAACTTTTTTGGGTGTCCTCATCAACTGCCAAAATCATAACACCTGATCTTTAGTATTCCAAACTTTTTCACTGTTATAATTATTCTACAGATTATCATGACTAACTTCATATATTGTCCTTATAAACATCTCAATCGTCATAATCGACTTTTCATTTCCATATAAACTGTTATTCAGATCCTTTCCATTGAGTTCCTATGTGCAATTAAAGAACTGAGACCGTCCTCATAACTTTTGAAATCATTATTAGATCATAAACGATTTATATTCTTGTCTTTAATATCTCTTCAGAGTGTCCTATTCACCAACCAAAATAATGCCTAATGAAATCAATAGAATCTTCTCGACTATTCCAACAACTTTCATCATATTTAACTTCACAGACTGTCATTACTAACATCATATATTGTTCTTATAAACATACCAAGTAATCATATTCAACTTTACATATAATGTTTAGTTACTTTTGAGATCATTTTCATTAGCTTCTCTAGTCATAAAAAAACTACTCTAACCTTTTTAAAGCCTTTTAGATCATCTTTATCAGAATGCTATATCATGACAAATAACTTGAATGATCGACTTTTCTAACTGTTCAAAGGGTCATCATCAACGGCCAAAAAGATACCAACTGAAATCTATACGATTTCTTCAGCGAGTCCGACAAATTCCATCGTCATAACAAAATTAGCAGACTGTCATGAATAAACTCGTATTTTTTCCTAATAAATATCTCGAATAGTGATATTCAAATTTTTAGATCCTCATGACTTTCTTTTCAAGTCGTTTTCATTAGGCTCTCAAGTCATATTGAAGTACTGCTCATAACGTTTCATAACATCTCAGATCGTCCTTAATATTGTGTTATCTCGTTATAACTGACAAATAGTATTGTATTGAGGTTTATCTCCCAATGGTTTCTCACACGATCGCTTATTGTATTGAGGTTTATCTCCCAATGGTTTC
>JAYMFT010110406.1:0-13527 GCA_038088735.1 Panulirus argus | reverse complement strand
AGCTGTGTTTGTTAAACTTTTTGTTTCAAATGTTCCATAGAGTACTGGGACATATACACAGTATGTAATGATATGTGAGTACGCTTGAACAAAAAAACTATGGTGATGGAGAAATTCTGAAAACATATTTGGATTCAGCATGCAAAAATACACAAGAAACAGATATCTTTTCTATGGGACAAAATCTTTGTTGACCAGTCTAATCTATTTAATGATAACACATCTGGATTTGATAAAAATGTTATCAGCAGTTGTGAGCAGAGACATTCAAACTTGCCTGTGTAGAGGACAATGCAGTCACAACAAATATACTCCTGTCTGAGAATTATTTCTCTATGTGGGTAATTTGAAATCTATACCACTTGTTTCTGAGAAGTTCTTTCATTTCATGAGGGAATGTAATTTTCCTTTTACATGAAAAACATCCATTTTTCAGATGCACTAAGAAATTAATGTGTACTCTTAAAGGGTGTAAGATATTTACAGGCTTTTGTGTTCATTTTGTGATCATCATATTGGTTCCATATGTATTTCTATTCATTTTGGCTTTTGCCTTTATTGTGGTAACACCTAATACATGGAAATCAAGGCCTATACTGGAATTTTGGCTGCTTTATGCAAGCTGTTTTCCATTAGCAATGATTGGCTTCTACCATGTTCCAATCAGCCACAACATACATCAGTACATAGAGTGATTTCTAAATGAAATAATACATGTAGAGAAAAAGGGGATTGTGTGGTTTACAGAAATGAGAAGTTTAGGTTCAGTATGAACTGTGCAACATATTTTTGTCAATATCCATCATTTTTTGGGTGCAAAAGGAAATCCTTTTGTATGCACTGACTTTTAAAGTAAAACAGTTTTGTGTAAGACAATAAACAGTCTTTTAGTATAAATATGATTTGAAAAATAGTAATGTTTTTGAGTGTACTACTGGAAAAAAGACATACTAAAATCTTATTCTGAAAAACCCAAAAGAAAATTGTTATACAATCTATTTTGACAGAGGAAAGTATCAAACATAAAAATGAGATCTATTTGCATGTAATTCCTAGCTGCTAAAAAAAAAATGGATTTCATTGCCACTGCAATGTACTGCACAGGAAGCTTAAAAGTAACCAGCAGGTTACATTCTTTTCATAAAAGTATGCCAGTGCTGCCATTCAAGGAATGTTTTTGTCACCACAACAATGTGTTTATGCATGTTGTTGGAGCCTTCTGTCTACCTACACAATTTAATTTTTAGTTCAATTCTAGCCAAAACAAACTACTCTTAACCTGATCTAAGCTGTTATCCTTCAGCTGGGTTGCTCTGGGTTATGTTTTCATTTTTTAAGAAATATTATCCTGAACTGTTAAAGCTCCCTTCTCACTCTGAAGGGTTCATATGTGACTGCAGGATGGGGGATGAGAATAGCTAAGTCTGCCTCTAAGAAACTGGGTGGCCTGTTTAGATGTCGTAACTTTTTCTCTTCTGAACAGTTGCTCTGTTTATACGAGGGATTGATTCATCCTTGTATGGAGTACTGCTCTCACATTTGGGGTGGTTCTAGCTCTGTATCCTTAATTGACAGAGCTGAGTTGAAAGTGGTCCAACTTATAAACTGTCCCAGGCTAACTTCCAAACTTGACCCCCTCGCCCTATGCCACAAAGTTGGTTCACTCTCCTTCTTCTATATGTATTACTTAGGTTTTTGCTCCTGAGAGCTGGCTGCTTGTGCACCCTCACAACTAGCAAGACTACACAATACTCAGCAAGCTGCTGCATCACATGATTATTGTGTCGCCATCGGCAACTCAAGGGAGTGCCATTTTGATAACTGCTTCTTTCCCTACACGTCAAAGCTTTGGAACTCTCAACCTTCTCATGTCTTTCCCAATAACTGTGACCCAGCACATTTCAAAAGGCAGGTCTCTCACTTTCTCAAAAATCTGTAAATACCTCCCTGTGTCTTTTCTTTTTTCATTTCTTAATTCTCTCTATATTTCAACTTGAGCCTGGCCTTGACACGAATGGAGCCTTAGAAAGAAAAAGTAATTCTCTCCTAACAAAGTTTTCATATTTAGAAGCAAATTAAATGATGTAAAGTTATTTTTCAGTAATAGCAAGAAAGGTTTTTCTGTTATATTACTCAAAGAAAAGTTCCAATTTAGGGGCACTATAGACAAAGAACTTATAGATTTGAAAGATACACATAATGATGAATGCCTTAAATTTACTAGAAGTGATTTAGACTTGGGGAGCATGATTTGGAGTTAATTTTCATCTTTCAATAAGAAAGCATGTTTGTAAAGAGAGCTATGATGTTCAGAGAAAATATTGGGGTAAAAGTAAGTGCAACACTTCTGTAAATAAACAGATCCCATTAAAACCTCATCTAACATCCCAAGTAACCTAAATTTCCCTTATTTTCAGTGTTACATAAAAACACCTGATCTGGGGTAAGCATACAACAGGGTTGAGACAGATGCATTGTGGAAGGTCTTACAAATATGTGGTGAGTGATGAAAGCTGCTAGAATCAGTGAGTTTTTATCAAGGTAGTAGGCATGTGTATGAGCAGGGAAAATGGATAGTGAGTGATTCCAGGTGAGGGCTGGTCTCTGGCAAGGGTGTGTGTGATGTCACTATGGCTGTTTAATATTTTTATGGATGGGGTGGTGAGGGAGGTAAATCCAAATCTTGGAAAGAGGGGCCAGTATGCAGTCTGTAATGGGTTAGGGGGGCCTGGGAAGTGAGTCAGTTGTTGTTTGCTGATGACTCAGCACTGGTGACAGATTTGAAGGAGCAAATACAGATGTTGGTGACTGAGGCTGAAAGAGTGTGTGAAAGGAGGAAGTTGAGGGTAAATGTGAATAAAAGCAAGGTTATCAGGTTTAGCAGGACAGAGGGAAAGGTTAGCTGGGAAGTGAGTTTGAATGGAGAAAATTGGAGGAAGTGAAGTGTTTTAGATAACTTGAAGTGGATATGACAAAAAATGGAACCATGGAAGTGGAAGTGAGTCATAGGGTGGGTGAGGGGCTGAAGGTTCTGGGAGCATTGAAGAATGTGTGGAAAGAGAGATTGTTATCTGTGAGGGTAAAAATGAGTATGTTTGAAGGTACTGTAGTTCCAACAATGCTGTATGGATGCAAAGCAAGGGGTAATAAAGAGGAAGGAGGATGTGTAGGAAATGAAATGTCTGAGGACAATATGCAGCATGAGGTAGTTTAAAAAAGTAAGTAATAAAAGGGTATGAAAGAAGCATGGTAATGAAAAGACTGGTTGAGAGAACTGAAAAGGGTGTACTGAAATGGTTTGGACATATGGAAAGGACGAGTAAGGAGAGGTTAACAAAGAAGATATATGTTAAAAGTGGAGGGGACAAGCTGGAGAAGGAGAGATGGAGTGAAAAAGATTTTTAGTGACTGTCCCAGAACATGCAACATGTAGGAAGGTGAAAGGTGTGCAAGAGATTGAGTGAATTGGAACAATGCAGTATTCTGGGGGGCAATGAGCTGTCAATGGACTGAACCAGGGTATGTAAAATGGCTGGGGAAAGCCACAGAAAGGTATGCGGGGACTGGTTGAGCATAGAGGGCTGTGGTTTCATTGCATTACACATGATAGCTAGAGAATGGATGTGGCAAATGTGGCCTTTGCTCATCTGTTTCTAGTGTACCTGTACCTCGCCAAAGGGGGAAATAGCACACAAGTATAATGAGAATGCTTTTAGAACATCTCAATTATAATACTGAAAATCAAGATAAAACTCAGTTCTGCTATGAGGGTTTCATAGGTTTTTTGATTTCTAGTACATTATTTAAAGTTATACAGGTTGAACCTATGTACTCGGTCAACCTTGGGACCTGACCTCAGCCGGACCTCAGAAAATGCCGGAAACAGACATATGCCCAATCCCTAGTCATGCCAGATCATTCCACATACATATTGCTGTGTTATCAAAGATAGAACAGAGCTTAAAGCGTAAAATAATACAACCAATAATTCTTCCAAATAAGGTTCTGCTTTGGGGTGTGCCGAATAATTATATAAAATCAAAGATATTTCACACTTTGGATCAAGGCCAGTAGAGTTAAGCCACATTCACATTATCGGCCAGTTCCCAGCAGGCTGTGCCCTCACCGGGCAAAGTATGTCGGGCATGCCTATGTTGCTGTCCACACAGTTGAGGTGGTTGGGCAGTCAAGTCGTACAGTAGCCAGTAGGTGGTCTACAGGCCACAACTGTGGTATCAACATGTGCAGCAAAGTTGAAAGGAAAAAATAGTGCTGTGTAGCATACTGACTGCTGTGTGCATAAAAAAAGGACAGTGCAGAAAACTATATGGTGTAAAGAGTGGTAACTTTTTGTGGTTGGCAGTGCTGCTGCTCCAGACCCAGCTTCAAACCACGAGACAGTGTCTGATTTTGCCCAACTACAGGTAAGGGCAATCCACTGATTTGCCCATCAAAGTTGCCACTAAATGCCAGATGAAGGACTCAACACTCATGCCCGCTCGGCACTGCCTGATAGTGTGGATGCTCCTTTACAGCGTGTTCTAGCTTCATGCATGAGGTAATTTTCAAACCATTCAAGGAAAAGTTTAGTTGTCATTCACCCTTTTTTTAGTACCATGGTAGGTAATTGGAAGAATTTCCATTCCTTTAAAGGCCCTTGAGTGAATGCCCTTACCAATTACCATCAGCTTGGTTTTATGTGTTCCCACAGCATTGCTGCAGCCAAGAATTGTTACCCTATCTTTGGAATCCTTACCCATAGACAGAGACTCCTCAGTTCTTGGGCAAGTGTTTTTCGTGGCATATAACGCCAATATAGGGCAGATCTGTCAGCATTATACACTTATTCTGGGGCTCATTTTCTGCTGCCACTAAGTGTGGAAATTCATCCACAAACTTTGTCGCAGCAAAGCATCTCCCCAGAAATGCTTACACCTTCATTACATAGAGCTTAGACTACTTTATAATTGCACTGTGTAATTCTATATTCCTGGCACCTTTCAAAGTTGTCTGAAAATTTAAATTTTTCTGGCTTTCATTTTCATTAAAAAATAAAAAAATCTGCTCCTTTTGTTTCTTTAAGTCATACACAGTTGACAATCCAATCTCACAGTACTCACACAAAGTCTTTACAGAAGTTCATTTGTCTAATTTTCTCAAGAACTCCACCTTTTCAAACATCAATAATGATTTATGCTTAAGCTTATTAGCACTAACACCATCTTCCGTACCTCTTGGATGACATCCTGAAAGGCTAGAAAGCAGCTAAATATAAGAAATTAACAGGACTATTAATTAGCTTGGCTGCAGTGTAAACAGATTTCGGCGCCTTGTTGCTGCTAACTTGCTAACAGCACCACCCTGGTGGCAAATCCACAAACTAATGGCGGCAGATTCAAAGCATGCTGGTGCATGGGAGTTACTGGCCTACAGAGCGCAGGATTAGAGAGGTACAACCTGCTCTTAACTTCTGCCTCAAATTTTCCTTAATCATCATAGCTGTCTACTCATTCATTTATCATTCCTAAAACAAAAGTAATACTCCCAATCATGCTTCCTTGGGTAATCATCTAGAATAGATCTGTACTGATATTAGCTTTGCATACTGACTGACTGTGCTTTACAATGCTTGTGTAGTGTTTAAAGATTATAATAACAATTGCAGTCATGCTTCAGAGTATCATATCATACAAAATTTGGGTCTAACTGATGCAAAAGTAGATACAATACAATACACTTTTCAAATATCAACATAACCTATAAAATCTTCACCTAGTGGTCATCAAATTAGTAGCAATAAATTAACTTTATATTCATCATCTGCTGAGGATTGTATGGCCACTCACTAAGTCATCTGTTTCTTGACATACAGCATCATTTTGTCAATGCATTTTCATGAATGTGACAGGCATATTTTGACTAAAATATTAAACAATATGACCCCATGTGAGGTTTTCAAAGGTTCTACTGATTTTCAAGTGTATTTCCTACTTTCACAATCAATCAACCCAACAGTTTCCCTGATATACTACTGTTGCCTTTTTTCAGTATTGCTCAATATGAGAGATAAAAATAGATCATTCCTCCACAGGAATTTCTGTAATCTCAACAAACTACTATAAGCACCTAAATCATAAGTAGTAATTTCTCGAAGCTCGTTCTGATTTTTTTTTTATACCTGGTTGCAGTTTCCTGCATTAGTGAGGTAATGCAAAAAAGAGATGAAATGCAATGACTTGGTAAACTATAACATCATCATTCAGAAAGATGTCAACCTGGGACTATGGGAATGTCTCATCTCGTGGTTGAAGGACCTCCTGACCAGGTGACACCAAACCGTCCACTTTTGAGAAGCCAAATCAGAATCACTTCCTCTAACATGCAGTGCACCACAGGACATCAAGATGGTGTTGCTTTGCTTCCTCATCATTCAATGATGCCTTGAAGGACACAAACCAGCACAAAACACCACTAAAAGTATGTAGATGACTCCATCTTTGGCATCATGATCAACAACAAATCTGACTTCAGCACCCTTTAGCACTTCATTAACAACCTTCACGAGTGGTCCACAGCCAACAACGTCACCATCAACCACACTAAGACTGTGATGACGCACATTATCATAGGTGCAGACAACATCCTGCCGCCTGACATCACACTAGGCCCTGACATCCTCCAGGTAGTCAGAGACTTTAAACTTCTTGGTCTCATTATAGACAATGGTCTAAATTGGAAGATTTATGTCAGCACTATCATTAACCCTTCCTCATATCATCTGTATCTTCTCTGCCAACTGAAATCACTTGGTGTCTCACCAACTAAGCCCAGGAATATCCATACCATCTTCATTCTACCTAAAATTATGCATGCCTTCCCAACTTGTCCCTCCTCACTAACAGCTACCTGAAGAATCAATCAGACAGAGCGCAGAAAAGGGTATGCAGAATCATCCTAAGCCCTTCTTACACCACCTACCGAGAGTCCCTCATCTTACTGCACCTGTCCACACTCTCCAACCAACACCAGCAGCTTACACAGCAGTTTGGCAATAAACTGCTAACACACCGCTGTCACAGATACTTCCTCCTCCCCGATACCCCTCCACCCTATCAACCTGTTCCAATCAGTGCTCATACAGACAGATATAAGAACAGTTCTATATCTACCACTGTTAACTTAATACACAATCTATGAACAAGTGCATAGCTATGCAAGTGAACAGCTCAGTTTTCTGTTAGTTAGGCTAAGTGGTATGTAAACTACAGTATTACTGTAACTATTCGTCATTTAATGTTCAAGTTCATAATGCATAAACCATACTCTGTAAACATCACTGTTTATCTACCACCCTGTCTATCTAGATGTACTTCACCCATACACTTATCCAAGTGTGGAAATATCTAGCTCATCTTAATATTAAACTCTCGCATGATTAGCTAACTAGAATCAATCATGATCTCCCAGTTTTGTAATACCTCAAATGTGTATCTTCAGGCGAATGACTTCCTAAAATACAATAAACTGTTATTGGATTTATCTATTCTCTTCAAGAAAGGCCACATTTGCTCACATCTATTCTCTTGCTGTCATGTGTAATGCACTAAAATCAAAGGCCCCTATCCACAAGAATGCCCCGCTGACCTTTCCATGTTTTCAACCTGCCACTTACATGTCCCGGTTCAGTCAACTGACAGTGCATCGACCCTTGTATACTACAATATTCCAATCAACTTTATCCAATGAACACCTTTCACCCTCCTGCATGTTCAGACCTTGATTACTCAAAATCTTTCTTTACTCCAGCCTCCCATCTTCAATATGGTCTTCCCCTCCTCGTATCCTCCACTTCTGACACATATATCCTCTTTGTCAACCTCCTTTCACTCTCTCTCCATTTGTCCAAACCATTTCAGCACACCCTCTTAAGCTCTCTCAATCACACTCTTTTTATTACCACATCTCTCTCTTACCATTTAATCACTTACTTGATCAAAGCACCTCACACCAAATATTGTCCTTAAACATTTAATTTTCAATGCTTCTGCCCTCCTCTGCACATCCTCATCTAAAACCCATGCCTAACAGTCATACAACATTGTTGGGACTACTATACCTTCAAACATACCCTCATTAGTAGCCATTTTTGCCCTCACAAAGAATAATTTCTCTTTCCACACATTCTTCAATGCTCCTAGAACCTTAATCCCCTTACCCATCCGATAACTCACTTCCACTTCCATAGTTCCATTTGTTGCAATGTCCACTCCCTGGCATCTAAAATACTTCACTTTCTCCATTCATACTCACACTCAACTAACCTGTCCCTCTACCATGCTAAACCTAATAACCTTGCTTTTATTCAAATCTACTTTCAACCTCCTCCATTCACATGCTCTCCCAAACTCAGTTGCCAACTTCTGTGGTTTCTCACTCTAATCTGCCATCAGTGCTTGTCATCAGCAAACAACAGCTGGCTCACTTCCCAGGCACCCCTCGCCCCCCTACAGACTGCATACTCATCCCTCTCTACAAGACTCTTCCATTTACCTCCCTTACCATCCCACCCAGACACTAATCAAATAGCCAAGGTGACATCACATACCTCTGCAGCAGACCAAACTTCACATGGATGCATTCACTCTCCTCTCTTACAACCCTGATAAAAACTGTTCTGAATAGTGCAGTCATGATGGTGGAATAAAAAATATGGCCGCCCTCTTGGACTTTATCATTCAAAAGAAACTTGGTTAAACAATGCTGACTGTAGAGGGCTTTACTAAAATAAAGAAAACAAAAAATTTTATGGGGGAAACTACAACAAACTTACTATATACATAACAAAAGCAAATACATCATATATACTATAGTAACAACTTGAGTTTATACTCAGCACTCCCACTCAAACTCAAGTCAAACCACTTACAACAGAAAATTTATCAAATTTTGCTTTAGATACATGCTTTATAAATATGTCTGCAACATTATCCTCTGATGGTACAAACTGCAATTCTATACCATTTTGTACTTCTGATCTAATACAATAATATTTAATATCTGTGTTTTGATCTTTGATGGTATACAGGACTTTTGGTTATTGCTACAGCTCCCTGATTATCATCATACAAAGTAACAAACACTTTGTCACACCCTTGCATATCTGCAAACAACTGACTCAAGAAATTAGCCTCCTGCATAGTATAAGTTAAGGCCATATACTCTACTTCATATGATAATGCTACAGATTACTGCTTTCTACTTTTCCATGAAATCAATGGTCCATTATTATTCATCTGGTAACTGTAACCTGTAATACTACATCTATCTTCTGATGCAACCCAGTCTGAGTCACAAAAACCAATCACTCTGGTAACTGTAACCTGTAATATTACATCTATCTTCTGATGCACCCCAGTGTGAGTCACAAAAATCAACCAACTTCAATGAACTATCTGATTTTGTAAACTTTAAATCATAACTCATGGTACCCTTAATATATTTCAATGCATGTTTAGCTAAACTAAAATGTGCTTTTGTTGGATTGCCATATGCTGGGACAACTTTGTTACTACATAGCATAAGTCAGGCCTTGTACCTGATATAACATAAATTAAACTTCCAACAATTTTTCTGTACAATTTAGCATCTGTTAGCTTTTTGGAGTCATTACCAATCATCTTGTTTACATGTAAATCACATGGGACTGACTCAGGATTACAATCAATCATCTTAAATCTATTGAGTATTCTCTCCAAACATTTGATCTGATTCATTCTAACACAATCTTCTTCAAATATAAACTCAATACCTTGAAACCATGATCATATTCCTAAATCCTTCATCTTAAATTTGCTACACAAGGAATCCTTAACAACATGAAGCAGATTTTTATTACTGGCAGCAATAATGTCATCCACCCAAATGACAATGATAACTTTTTATTCATCTTCAATTCTGGTATAAACACATGGATCAGCAAATGACTGATCAAAATTTTCAGACCATACAATGATTTCTTCAATTTCAATACAAGCTTTTCACTATTTTCATAAGTTTTGACAAAACCTTCAGTTTGTACTAAATAAAGATCACAGTCTATATCAGCATCTACATCAAATAAGCAGTTTTTACATCCGTTTGGTGAACTATTAGACTGCATTGTACAGCTAACTGCATTAACATATGAACTGAAGTAACACGGGCTGTTGGTGAAAATGTTTCTTTATAATCCATACCTTGAACTTGTGAATAATCTTGCTTTGAACTTTTCTTCATTGTCAGGACCTAGTTTCACCATATACATTCATCTTCCCCCCACTACAGATTGACCTTGTGGTAGTGGTGTAAGCTTATATGTATCATTATCTGCTAGAGCCTTCATTTCTTCATTCATTGCTATCTTCCAATGGTGGGACTCTGAGGATGAGACTGCCTCTTCACATGCTCTTGGAACATTTGCCTCTCTGTAACAATATCCAGCAGAACACTTAGCAACGTTTAATGCATCTGAATCTGTATCATAATCCCTAAAGATACTTGGGTTTGCTGTGCTGTCTCTGAGGATATCTTCTCTTTTGCTCATTTCTGTCTTCCTTTACTTCACCTCATATACCATCTTGTTAACTTTCTTCTGACTCATCTAGGCTAATCTCAGGCATCACTCTTTCTTGCTCGAATTTCTCACTGAATTTAACACATCTTACTAACTTGACATCATTCTTCTCTGGGAAATATACAAGATATGCTGGACTTTGACTATCGTAGTCTATGAAAATACCCTGTTCACTGCGAGTCTAATTTTTTCTTATTTTGCACATATGCATAACAAATGGTTCCAAATACATGCATGTTACTCAAATTTGGTTTCTTTCCTGTCAACATTTCATAAGGGGTTTATCCAATCCTTTGATTATAACACCTGTTGCGAATATAAGCTTGTCTTCACAGCATAAGTCCATAATTTCCTCGGAACTTGGCTTCCAACAATAGACACCTAGCCATGTCAAAAAGGGATCTCCAAGATCTCTCCACTGTGCCATTTTGATGAGGTGAATATGGTGCTGAAAATTCATACTTAACGCGACTTTTGATAGGAAGTGACCTAAACTCTGTAGAGGAAAACTCAGCGCTGATGCCGGTTTGACAGAACCATATGGAGCAGTATCTGCCAAGAATCTTTCTGTAGCCGCTACAGTATCACTCTTACACTTCAGAAAATACACCAAAATTACACCAGAATAATCACCTACAAAAGAAATAGCATATCTAAAACCTTCTCTTGCAACAGGTTCAAAGGAACCTATTAAGTCACAATGAACTATTTCAAGTTGACAAGTGGCACAATATTCAGCTTCTCTACTCCTATATTGAGACATTTTACCCTTAACACATGTACTACAATCAAAGTCCTTTTTGCCAGTAATGTTCATACCATCTACAACGCCCTCAAGTTTGAGTACAACCTTCACATTACAGTGTCCTAAAATTCTATGCCACTCTTCTACAGTCTGTGTACTTCTTTTAAGATGACTTGCATTATTAAGAAAATACAACTTGCCATGTTTCTTAATACTGAAAACTGTACTATCTGCAGACCTTAATTCTGCAGACTCTGGGGTAAAACTCACTGATGCCCCTTTTTCTGTTGCTGCCTGTTCTTACCTAATGTTTTGAACAAATTACTTCTATCTAATGCTCCCAACTAATATTTGTATCTACTTCTTACGTTTCTGCTTAATGCTCCTGCCTAATGTTCCTACTCATAACTGATACAAAAAACAAAACTCTTTGAAATCATAACCACAAGCATCAAAACACTGTTTAGCAGGGTATTTCCTACTTTTACATCAATCAACCCAACAGTTTCTTGAAAATGATACTACTGCTTTATTCAATATTATTCAATATGAAAGATTAACATAACAGTCCTTTACAGGTATTTCTTTAATCTTAATGAACTATATAAGGAACTAAAATCATAAGTAATTTTTCAAAGCTAGTTATGTCATTGAGCTAACAAAGACTTTTATCCTACCCAGGTCTAAATCACTTCCAATAAATAGATTAAGTCTATTAATACATATTTTTCTAAAACCACAAATAATTCCTGTGGTGCCCCTAAACTGGAACTTTGTCTTCCTTACTGTAAAAATCAAGTTTAGTTAACTGTTTTTCTTTTTTTCCTCCAATTTTTCCTCATCATAACTCTGCTCACTTTTAGGGTACTTTCCCTGAAACAGGCAAACAAGTGAACTCTCCATATATAAAATGATCAAATTAAAAATCCATTATGATTTTCATTAACATAGATAAGATCAAAATTCATATCTCTGTATATGAAAATTTACTTATATCAAATATTTAACCGCATCTTGCTGCAGCTTCTAACTGAAAAGTGTAGTTTCGTAGATTTACCAGCGTACACAAGGTAAATATGCAAAGCAGTGCGATCTTCCCCTCTTGCTCTTAAATTTGATTTCTTTCTACCTATCTGAAATATAGCATAATATAGCAATCAGGATCACACGTAAATAATATGAATAGGATGAGTTACAACAGCCTTAATCCTCCCACGCAAGACCATCGAAGCCTGCTTACTTATGACAAGATTCTGTCAAAAAGCAGGTCTAGCGGGCAGCTATCAACGCGGGAAAATCTTGTCACTCTTGTTAGCTACTTCCAAACAGATTTAACTTAACTTTTATCCTCTTCCATATATCAATATAATCATCACTTGCTTTCCTTTTCCTTTTCATCATTATCATTATGCAACCCCTCGACCCCTTTTGTGGGGCTTTTATGATTATTTGAAAACACTTATTATCCAAGTACCATCATCTACAGAAACAAGAACATTTACATCTCTTCCTTTTTTGTAAGACACATCCTAACAGTAGTTCTAAACATGAAAAATAATACTGAACACAAAAACAGAGAAAAATTACACATTCTAAGCTATCTTACCACATAGAACTGTCAGTAATGTTTACAAATCGGCAGCGTTCGTGAAGAGATGCGGATTCATTCAAATGTTTAGTTACATTGATATAGTTTGCATCCTATCTTAAGATATCAAATAAAAGTGCCAACTTTTGTGCTAAATTCGTCTGATATAAGATTCAGGTACATTATAAAGAATTATGCAATTAAACCTGAGAATTACCGAATGGGTTTAAACTATAGCCACAAGAACGTCATGTGAAAAACACCCACTTCATGGGTCAGCAACGCCCCCTTTGGATCAACTGAAAAGAAAAATCGAAGGAACTTTATATGATTTTATATGTCTAAGTCACTTTGGCAATTTCAGCAACTAGCTTCTATCTCTCGCATACTCAAGTCGAACTGACATGCGATTAATAGACGCTGTTGTCACTCGAACATCACATCAAATTGATAACTGATATCATTTTCATCATTCCAGTTTTGTGAGGACTCGCTTTTTCACGATACAATTATTTCTTCATTTTGGGCACAAGTTTAACAAGCATTTTACAATTAACAGCATCTCTCTAATGTAAATAAAAG
>JAYMFT010110395.1:0-13527 GCA_038088735.1 Panulirus argus | reverse complement strand
ATTTCAATTAGGGCCCGGCCTTGATGTGGACTTTTGTCCGTGACTGGAGCCTTAAAAAAAAAAAAAAAAAAAAAAAGTTTATAAATGCAAAAAATAATTACATATTATGAGGGAATGGAAAAATATTCAGGAGGAAATTTCAAATAAGACATGATTAATGAGTGCATGTCAAGAGGTCTGAAACTTTTTCATGGTGTACCATGCCTATAGTGATTTTGTTTTCTGTATATAGGGAGTATATATTGCATGGCCTACTCTGCATATAGTGATTTTTTTTTGTATGACAAAAGTTTCATCAATGTATTTAACAGTACTTGATTTGTGAAACAAAAATTTGCAGTATAGATATTTGGATTTTTATGGTTTCAGATGTTTGCTACTAGGTGAAAAGCTTGCAGTCACTCAAATATATGTTTTGTGGCAAAATCTGTGTGATAGATGATTTTGATTTTTTCTGTAAAGTTCATGCATTAGATAGATCTAAAATCTATCTTGACAAAAGTGTTTGAGATAGTTTTCAAGGGTTACTATACCCTTTGGTCAGGCAATGTTTACTAAACATTAATCTGCATACTTTAGTGATACTGTCTTTGGTAATATTTTGTTATTTATTTTCTAGGTGCTACTAATGCTTCCCACACAGTTTATGAGAAATGTGACTTGAAGCACATTCAGCTTGACACCTTGGGTCATGTTCTGGCATTGCAAGCTCTAGATTCTGCTAATTACTCTGTCTCTGCTGAAATCTTCTCTTCCACGCTCAAGTTCTTTATGGCCAACTACAAAGATGTAAGCTTACGACTGATTTATGTTTTGCCCATATTGCAGCTTATATTTAAGGTTAAACAGCGTGCATATATCAAATATTAATGAGAGATTTTATGCTTTAGAGGTAAATGAATCTGGTAATAAGGATTACCATATGTTACAAATATTAAGAGTTATTGTTTATCCACATTCACATTGAACTTTTGTTTCGTCATCTTATACTTATCTTTCATCTTTTTTACCTCTTTTGCCTCCTTTCCTTTATATTCTACATTTTATACATGTACTGAAATTTTTTTTTCCAGTCATGGACATAAATCCATATCAAGGCATGGCCTGAATTTAAATATAGAAAGGATTATTAAAGGGAAAAAGAAGAGACTTTGGAAAGCATTTTTAAGTTTTGGAGGAAGTGAAAAAAACTGTCATTTAAAGTGTGCCAGGTCATAGTTATTGAGAAAGATATGAGATAGTAGAGAGTTCCACAGCTTCAAGTTATAGGGAAAGAAATGGTTATCATAATGGCCCACCCGTGTGTTGCCAATTTCCGTATCATACAGGAGCTTGTTGAGTATTGTGTGGTCTACCAAGTGGTGGGAGCACATAAATATCGAACTCTTAGTAGCAAAAACCAAAGTAATACCTGTAGAAGAGGCAGAGTGAACCAACATTGCAGCATAGGGCAAGCTGGTCAAGTTTTGAATTTAGCCTGAGAGAGTTTATAATTTGGACAGCTTTTGACTTAACTCTTTCAAGTAGTGATAAGGAGCTAGAACTACCCTAGATTTGAGAAACTGTTTGAAAGAAAAGAAAGTATGACTTCTAAACAGGACTCACAGTTTCTTAGCGGCAAACTTAGATATATCTGTGATGTGGGGTTTCCAAGAAAGAGTGAATGTTATAGTAATACCAAGTATGTTCATTGAGTCAAGAGTTGGAATTACAGACTGTCAAAGAAGAGAGGAAAGTTGTGAGGAATTTTCAATAGAGAGATGGGTAGAAACTGGGTCTTGAAGGCATTAAACTTAACTAGATTCGCCTAACCCTTGATAAGTTTGAGTTTATTGAGGAAGTTGTGTTGAGACGAGATGCAGATCAAGTGTGAGGAGAAGGTGCAGAATTGAATGGTATGGAAGAATGTGGTGTTGAGTCCTTAGTGTATGATGCATTTGGTTATGTGTGGAACAGAAGAAATCATTGTAAAAAGGACAGAAAGTGTAGGGGACAGGACAGAACCTTGAGGGACACCACTGTTGATGGAGAAAAGGGCGGGAGGCTGATCCATCAACAATCATGGAGATAGATCAGTCAGAGAGGAGGCTAGATATGAGGGAGCAAAGTGAGGGCAACTACATAGCATTCCCCAAAATCTTTCAGGGATGATGACCAGACATTTATAAGATAGGAAAGAATATCTCTGGTGGGTCTCATCTTACAGAAACCTTACTGGTGATCAGAGAGAAGACTAAGATTCAAGATGCCTAAGGATATGGGAGTTGAGGAAGGAAATGGTAGATGTCAAAGCAACAGGACGATAGTTCTCTGGATTAGAACTGGCTGCTTGTGTGCCCCCACCACTAGCTAGGCCATGTAATCTTCAGCAGTCTCCTGCATCACTCACGGATTAGCCATGTTGATAACAGTTTCTTTCCTTATGCCTCAAATCTTTCATGCTTACCCAATAACCATAACCTGGCACGTTTTAAAAGAGAGGTTTTTAACCTCCAAAATTTGCAAATACGTTTTCCCTTTTCTCTCCTTTTTCCCTTTCATTAACCTCTATATATTTCAATTAAGGCACAGCCTTGATGTGGACTTTTGTCTGTGACTGAAGCCTTTGAAAAAAAATCAGTTCCCCTCCAGTTTCTGCACATAGACACATACACATCATCATTGATCACAGTACACTTTATGACCTGTTGCCCTGAGCAGTGGATGTGAGTAGCTACCTGAGTGCTACACAAAGCTCATAAAGTTAAAAAGAACTCATGGGGCAGGAAGGTATTTCAATTTCTAAAATACAGAACAGAAGAAGGAGTCAAGCTGTGAGTGCTCATCCTCCACAAAGGCTCAGACTGAAGTGTCTGAATGTGTGTGGATGTAATCAAGATGAGAAAAGAAAGGAGAGATTGGTAGTATGTTTGAGGAAAGAAACTTAAATGTTCTGGCTCTGAGTGAAATGAAGCTCAAGGGTAAAGGGGAAGAATGGTTTGGAAATGTCTTAGGAGTAAAGTTGGGGGTTGATGAGAGGACAAGAGTTAAGTAGCACTGCTCCTGAAGTAGTTGTGGAAGTGTTTGGTAGACTGTAAAGAAGTAAATTCTACACTGATGTGGGTAAAACTGAAAGTAGATGACGAGAGATGGGTGATTATTAGTGCTTATGCACCTGGCCATGAGAAGAAAGATCATGAGAGGCAAGTCTTTTCAGAGCAGTTGAGTGAATGTGTCTGCGGTTTTGGTGCACGAGACTGGGTATTAGTGGTGGATGACTTAAATGCGAAGGTAATTAATATGGCAGTTCAGGGTGTAGTTGGTGCACATGGGGTGTTTAGTGTTGTGAATGGAAATGGTGAAGAACTTGTGGAGTTGTGTGCTGTAAAAAGACTAGTGATTGGGAATACCTGGTTTAAAGAGAGATATATACAAGTATACATATGTGGGTTGGAGAAATGGTCAACGGGCAATATTAGATTATGTATTAATTGATAGGCATGTAAAAGAGAGATTTATGGATGTAAATGTGCTGCGAGGGGCAACTGGTGTGACGTATGATCACAATCTTGTGGAGGTGAGGTTGAACATTTGTAGAGATTTTTGAAAAAGAGTAGAAAATGTCGGGCAGAAGAGATTGGTCAGAGTCAGTGAGCTTGGAAAGGCTACTTGGGCAAAGAAATACCAGGAGAGATTGAGTGGAGAATGGCAGAAGGTGAGAACAAATGAAGCGAGGGTAGTGGGTGGAATGGGAGGTATTTAGGGAAGCAGTAATGGCATGTCCATGAGATGTGGGCAGATTAGGAAGGGAAGTGAGTGGTGAGATGAAGAAGTAGGGTTGCTAGTGAAAGAGAGACTAGAGGCTTACTTACAAGGAAGGAATGCAAATGATTGGGAGATGTATTAGAAACAGCAGGAGAAGGTCAAGAGGGAGGTGCAGGGTTTGAAAAAGAGGGCAATGAGAGTTGGGGTTAGAGAGTATTATTAAACTTTAAGGAGTATAAAAAGATGTTTTGGAAGGAGGTAAATAATGTGCGAAAGACAAGAGAACAAATGGGAACAGTGGTGAAAGGGGCAAAGGGGGCAGTGACAACAGGTAGTGATAGAGTGAGATTTTTGTTTTTTTAAGGTTCTAGTAACAGACAGAAGTCCGCATCAAGGCCAGGCCTCAGTTGAAATATAAAGAAAATTATGAAATGGAGAAAGAATAGACAAGGGAAAGTATTTACAAATTTTGGAGGAAGTGAAAAACCTGTCTTTTGAAATGTGCCAGGTCACAGTTATTGGGAAAGACATGAGAATGTGGAGAGCTCCAAAGCTTCAATGTTTAGGGAAAGAAGAAGGTATCAGTACAGCCCACCTTTGAGTCGCCAATGGCAACACGATAATCATGTGTTGCAGCAGCTTGCCGAGTTTTTGATGATAAGAGTTGTAGATATAGGGTGTTTTGGTAGGGTTAGTATGCGAAGTGAGAGTCATGGAGAGTGATTTAGTGAAGAGAGAAGAAGTGGTGAACACTTTGCAGAAGATGAAATGTGGCAAGGCAGTGCAAGTGAATTGTATTGCAGCTGAATTTATTAAGAAAGAGGGTGACTATGTTGTTGATTGGTTGGTAAGGATATTCACTGTATGTATGATCATAGTGAAATGTCTGAGGATTGACAGAATGCATGTATAGTGATATTGTATATAGGCAAAGGGGACAAATGTGAGTGTTCAAACTACACATGCATAAGTTTTTTTAATATACCTGGTAAATTGTATGGGAGGTGGTGAACACTTTACAGAAGTTGAAATAGGGCAAGGCTGTAGGAGTGGATGGTATTACAGCTGAATTTATTATGAAAAGGAATGACTGTGTTGTTGATTGGTTGGTAAGGATATTCAGTCTATGTATGGATCATGGTGAAGTGCCTGAGGATTGGCGGAATGCATGTATAGTGCCATTGTATAAAGGCAAAGGGAGAAAATGTGAGTGTTCAAACTTTAGAGGCATAAGTTTGTTGAATATACCTGGTAAATTGTATGGCAGGGTATTGATTCTAAGGGTGAAGGCATGTACAGATTGGGGAGAAGCAGTATGGTTTTAGATGTGGAAGAGGGTGTGTGGATCATGTGTTTACTTTGAAGAATATGTGTGAGAAATACTTAGAAAAACAAATGGATTTGTGTGTGGCATTTATGGATCTGGAAAAGGCATATGATAAGGTTGATAATGCCCTGTGAAAGGCCTTAAGAATATTTGATGTGGAAGGTAAGCTGCTAGAAGCTGTGAGTTTTTATCAAGGGTGTAAGGCATGTGTATGAATAGAAAAGAAAGGAGAGTAATTGGTTTCAAGTGAGGGTTGGTCTGCAACAAGGGTGTGTGATGTCACCAAGATTATTTAATTTGTTAGGATGGGGTAGTGAGGGAGGTAAAAGTAAGAGTCTTGGAGAGAGTGGCAAGTATGCAGTCAGTTGGGGATGAAAGGGCCTGGGAAATATGTCAGTTGTTGTCTGCCAATGATACAGCACTGGTGGCTGATTCAAGTGAAAAACTGCAGAAGTTAGTGACTGAGTTTGGAAGAGTGTGTGAAAAGAAAAAGTTGAGAGTAAATGTGAATAAAAGCTAGGTTATTATATTCAGCAGGGTTAAGGGACAAGTTAGTTGGGATGTAAATTTGAATAGAGGAAAATTGGAGGAAGTGAATAGCTTCAGATATATGGGAGTGGAATTAACTGCAAATGGAACCATGAAAGCGGAAGTGAGTCATAGGATCAGGGACAGGGCGAAGGTTCTGAGAGTGATGAAGAATGTATGAAAAGATAGAACATTATCTCGGAGAGCAAAAATGTGTATATTTGAAGGAATAGTAGTTCCAGCAATATTATATGATTGCAAGGAATAGGCTGTAGATAGGGTTACACAGAGGAGGGTGGATGTGTTAGAAATGAAATGTTTGAGGACAGTACATGGTGTGAGGTGGTTTGATTGAGTAAGTAATGAAAGGGTAAGAGAGATGTGTGGTAATAAAAAGAGTGTGGTTGAGAGAGCTAAAGAGGGTGTACTGAAATGGTTTGGACATGTAGAGAAAATGAATGAGGAAAGGTTGACAAAGAGATATATGTGTCAGAAGTGGAGGGAACAAGGAGAATGGGGAGACCAAGTTGCATATGGATTGATGGAGTGAAAAAGGTTTTGAGTGACTGAGGCATGATCATGCAGAAGGGTGAGAGGAATGCACGGGATAGAGTGAATTGGAATGATAAGGTATACCGGAGTTGATGTGCTGTGGAAACCTATGGAAAGGTCTGTGGGACTTGGTTGTGGATAGGGAGCTGTGGTTTCAGTGCATTACACATGACAGCTAAAGTATGGATATGAGTGGATGAGGCCTTTTTTCATCTGTTCCTGGCACTACTTCACTAACATGGGAAATGATGATCAAGTGTGAAAAAATTAATTGAATTTTGTCTATATCACCTGTGATATGGCAAACTCTGCCACAAGAGATTGGGGTGATGGAGACAAGCCTAGTCCAGCTACATCTACCTCCCAGTAACCCTCACTCCACCTAACCCATTCCAGTAGTACCTCAAACCCTTACCAGTGCATTTTTTGGTAAGTATCCATTACATTTCATCTTCATTACATGTGAGATGGCAACACTTGCTGATTCAGATAATTCAAGGGATGATGTAAACAAGCCTAGTCCATATCCCTCTAACCTCAATAACCCTCATGCCACTCCTCAAAGCCTTTTCTGTCAAATTCTCAGTTAGTTTTCATTATCTATTGTCTAAATCATGTTATGATACAATGTGGTACAATGATGCTATGCTGAGCTGGTGTTGGTATAATCCACCCACGGAAGTTAGACTGAGAAAATCTGTGATCAAGAAAATAATCTGTCTATTTATCTCTATCTCTGATGCCTGTTCCCACTTGGAACTCCCTTAAGGGGGTGGCCACAGGAAGAGAGTCTCCATAACTAGTGAACTACACTGCCACTTCTTAGCCTTTGGTGCCTCATCCTTAACAGGCCATTGGTCTTACTTGTGCAGTGTTTGCAGAGGCTCCAACCTAATGTTCCTACTAACTACTTCTACCCTATGCTCCTGCCAAATATTCCTACCTACTACTTCTACCTCATGCCCTGACTTAACGTTCCTCCCTACTACTTCTGTCTATTTTTCCTACAATTTTGCCAAAAGACAAGGCTTGCCCATAGCACTCACCACAGGAAAATCTAGAGTTACGAAGAATGAGCTGTGTGAGTTAAGTGTTGTTGAGTGTTATGTATGACATGGAGAGATTGTATGTATTTGGACAGAATGCCAGTAGTCCATGTGTGGGTGAGGTAGAAAAAAAGATAGCTTCCTGGGCCAGGGGAATGCAACTTGACAACCACTTAGTGCTGGCTCACCATGCAGCTATCACTAACCCTTCAGATACCAGGCAGGAAGTACTGGTAATATACCTCCCTGGTCATTGGTTGCCTACCAACTACTAACTACCAAGAAAGTAATCTACCTTATAATACAAGTTTCAACTGCTTATATAATGAAGGAGTGCTAAAGCTAAAGATCACAATGAACGTAACACCATCACTGAGCAGGGCCTTGTGCTATTTCGCAAGAGTGGAAAAGGCAAGTAGGTATTAGAGTTTTTCATTTTTGCTGATATATATATGAATACTGTAGACAGTAACATACAGTACCTGCAGGAGGAGCATGAGTCATGGGTGGATTCTGTTCCTCTAACTGGTTCATAGCAACAGCACGAGCCTCTAACATGCGCATTCCATCCTTGGCTCCTGGAGCAAGATCTGAGACAGTACCAGCAACCGTGTCTGCAGATGCTAACATCTGTGCTGACATCATATTCACCTAAAAGATAAAATATAAAATAACTTCAAGAAATGTATGTTTAGAGGAACGAAAAATTGCTTCTCTTTGGGGCAAACTCTCATAAGCCTTGAGAAAATCTCTTGGATGCCCAAGGGTTAGAAACCTTAAGCCCTCTGCCTTCTGGTACGGTAAATGCCTCTCACCACACACTAAACACCTGCTGCTATTGGTCTGGTGGCTTAGCCTGGACTGGCCCTCTGACCAATCAGCAACCTTATTTCTCTTTGCATATATATAACCAAAAAAATATTGTCATATCCTAGTTACAAATACGATAACTCTCTTTTCTAAAATACAAATATGAGATTCAAACCTGAGTGTTATATTTGGCCTGCATTGACCGCTTAATACGAAGAAGTTCCTTCATGGTATCCTCATTGCCATGAGCCACTTCAAAATCTGTCCACTTGGCCCAGAATTCTTGAGTAATACGAGGATCACAGATCTGACTGCAGTAGGCATATATTTCCCGAGCACGGTCAATTTCACCCAACTTCCTTTCCATCTCTGCAAAACGTAAGCACATCACACGAGCACCTTCATCAGGAAGGTCATCAATAGCTTCCTGCGGAGAAAGAAGATATCAAAAAAAATTTTTTCTTTAACAAAGAAAGAAAAACTTTATGCCAATACTGTTCCCATTTATTCAACTTTTGCATGAGGAAGCTTCTAAATGCAAGACACCACATTTTCTGAGTAACTCCATATGCAAATCAAAAATAAATTCTCTAAAGTTCCAATGGTGCATATACTGTGGAGTCAACCAAAAAACAAGTTCATGTTCTACATAAAAAAAAAATATTGATACATCATGAAGTGGAATATTTCTATAACTACATCAAGACCAGTGTCTACATAAGAATCCTGCACAAAGGTACAGGTTTGTTGGGTGTACCTGGTAGGATGTATGGAAGAATGGTGATTGAAAGGCTGTGCGGAAGAGAGAGGCTGTGTTGGAAATGAAATGTCCACGGAAAATCTGAGGTGTGAGGTGGTTTGACTGAGTAAGTAAAGAAAGGGTAAGAGAGAGGTGTGGTAATAAAAAGTGTTTAGTTGAGAAAGCTGAAGAGGACCTGATGATATGGTTTAGACATACGGAGAATAGGAGTGAGGAAAGGTTGACAAAGAGGATATACATGTCAGAAGTGGAGGGAACAAGGAGAATGGGAAAACAAACAGGAGATGGGAGGATGGAGTGAAAAAGAGCTTGAGCAATTGGAGCCTCAACTTGCAGGAGGGTGAAAGGTGTACACGGAACAGATTGAACAGGAATGATATGGTATACAAGGTTCAATGTGCTATCACTGGACTGAACCAGGGCATGTGAAGTGTCCAAGGTAAACCATGGAAAGGTGTGTGGGGCCTGATTGTAGATAAGGAGCTGTGGTTTCGGTGCATTACACATGGCAGCTAGAGAATGAAAGTGAGCAGATACAGCCTTTCTTCATCTGTTCAAATACTGCCTTTCACCATTTCTCCATTTGCCCCCTTCACTGATATTCCCATTTGTTCTCTTGTTTTTCTCACACTGTCAACCTAATTCCAAGACAAGGAAAGATTGTATGTTTGTGGGCAGAATGCCAGCAGTCCAGGTGTAGGTGAAGCACAAAGAAAAGACAGCCAGCTGGGTCAAAGGAAAACAACTTCATAACCATTGAAGTGCTGGTTCACTATGTAGCCATCACTGACCCTCTTGATACCCAGGCAGGTAGAAATTTTAATATACCTCCCTAGTTGGTGGCTGCCTACCAACTACTAACTACTAACAAAAGCAGTGTAGTTCATGAAATTCCATGCAGAAGATGAGAAGAGTTTTAAGGTAAGATTGGGTGGGACCTACAGAGCTGATGTCAGACATCACCACTAACAGTTTAGTGGTACATGTGGACGAGAAGTGACATTTGTCAAGATGGGAGAAAGCAAAGAGTCTTCACCAGGGAGTAGAAAAGAGGATGAGGAGAGCACTGGAAGCAGCCCATATTGCCATAAAAAGGAACAGTACCACTAAAGTAGGAAGCATAACTTATAAGAAAATAGCAGCAGATATAGAGCTCCATGAATGGTCAGTTTGTGGCAGGTGAGCACAAGTATTGGACCAATCAGGCAGCAACTCCTCTCAGCATCTGATTACTTGATCTATGAGTTTTGGATATCAGCCTGTACCAGGATGTATGCATCATTATTTTCCTGAATAATGTCGAAACTGAATGAGAAGATAAATTCCTGGCACATGCTTTCAATTTTTATTGCTAACTTTTAACCAATTACTGATTTAGTGTAAATTGGTGAATGGATGGAACAGTCTAAGCAAGGAGGCTGTAACTGCCAGCAGCTTACAAAGATTCAAAAGTCTTCATGATAGTACAAACAGTACAAGAGATGGGGCCCCATTAGTGTAAAGTTTTCTCTCTCCATAAAGTGCAAATAGGTATGACAAACAGGTTATGACACACATTTGACAAACATGGAAAAGAAAAGAGTGTGGGGTGACATACTGGACTTATAACATAGACGGTGAACAGCTCTAAGAAAGATGCAGGGACAGGACAATCAAAGGAAAATACATGAAAGTAAGTGAAAACCCATTAAAAATTATGTAAATAAATACTGTTATATTAAAACAATGGGGGAGGTACAGAATAAACTGAAAGAAGATATGGTAAATGTGATAGCAAACTAAAGTTTAGAAGCTTGTGCAACAGTAGAGAATCATTAAAAGATGGGCCCCATGTCAGAAAAAACATATCTAACAACTAAGACCTGACATGAAAGTTACTATGTAAAAACACCATATGCTGGTGAATGTAAGAGCATTAGTGATCAGGTCTCTACTACAGAATTGTGAACACAAGAACTATGTAAGGTGGTGGCTGGGAGGCACCACCTGTTTTCAGCACTAAATACTCACTGGCCTAGGCAGGTTGCTATACAGTTGTCTGATCTTTATGAATGAGCAACAGCTGGCCTCATAAAATCTAAGGTAGTCAAAAAGGGGTGAAAACTTGGTAAACTCACCATATTTAAGGGAAAAACTGGAGATTAAAATCTGGAGGCAAATGCTCTCTCTATGGGGCTCCATACACGTCAATTGCTAATATTAAGAGAATAATATCCTCCATTAAGTTTTGATTTACTTATAGAAAAGTATCTCACCAATAACATGAAAGAAACCCATGAAAAACTATCTTACCTTCACTCATCATTGAAGAGAGTAAACTGACATTCATTCCCAAAGATGCTAGTAAGACTATCTCTTACCTGGTATATCTCTCTTGTTCTTGTAACACCATAAATCTGTTGAGCATGCTGAAGATATATGTTGTATATGGACAACTTCTCTTCTGGTGGCACAGCTTTGGTTGCACGACTGTACACCTGCATTGCATGTCTTGCCAATCCATATTCTTCCTCCATTTTGGCATATAAGAGGTACAAGTTCCTAGCATAACTAGCAGGACATTTCTCTAAGCACTGTAAAAAGAATCTTAAGTTAGTAAAAGAAATTTAAATTCTTTACTAATGTGCATCATATAACCCATTTACCACACTCAAATCTAAGATACCTAATCTAAATATTATCATAACTATGGTACCATGTATCTTCATCAGACATAATCAAGAGGAGTTATAAGTGAACTACATTTCTCACAAATCAAGTACACACAGCACAAAAATGATCTTTACACTCTCAAAGTTACATAATGTGACATAAGGATGAAAAAAACTGAGGGCATAACAACCTCTTTAAGTTAACAGATGATCATTCTAAGACCTGTCGTTCAATGGTGCTAAGATTCTTTTTGTGTTGTCCGTACATAAAAAGAGGAATAACAGATGATAATATTTCAATTACTCAGATGAAGTCCGTTTCCCAAGAGGCACTTTACTTTTTAGTGGAGGCCATCAGAATGAATTCAGTAGTAATATATATACATAGCTATCTACCAATGATTATCTTTGACAAGATTCTGCCAAAATGACAGGCTGGCTAGATGCTTTGCAAGAGTATGTACAGAGGTGCAGCACCACAGCTGACATAATGTTATTGTGTTATAACCTTGGGGTTTTGTACATCTTATCTTCGTATTTATATTGCATAAGCATGTTGTACTTTAGTCATACCTTGCTTATTTTTAACCCTAAGGTTTTCATTAAAGACCTTAAGGTATGTTTCTCAGGGTCACTGCCCCTAAATCCTCATTTTCCATATGCTCTGTACCTTGCCAATCACAATTTTGCCAACTACTAGGGCTTCCAGTGGTTGGCAAGAGATCACTGTACTGGCTATTTCCTCATCTTTCTTTTCCTAAGTTTAAAATAACATTTGGAGTTTATGATCTATGTCTATCAACTCATTTGATAGGTTTTCTTTTCTTTGTTAGGTGAGCTGTGACTTTTAAAGGTCTTCAGTTCTTCATCTCCTGTAAAATCTCAGAATGTGAGACTGCAATAAAAAAGCTGAAGAAAGACAAAGATGTACATATAGGTAAAGCTAATAAATCAAATGCAGTCATACTAATGAACAAAACTGATATTTATAAAAAATGCAAGATCTAAGTGACACTCAAACTTACACAAAATCAAGAACAAATTCTCTAGAGACTGTCAACAGTAATTTCCATCAGAAAGTGAAACATCTACTCAAAGGTAATGATGACTTGACAGAACAACTGTCTACAATTTTTCCTTCACTCCAGTATATGTATGGTGTAACTAAGAAAAGTAAAAACAACCAGCAAGACCCCTAACTCTCACCCCCTTTTTAGTTACCTTCTACATGTTGGGAATATGTGGAAACTATTCTTTCTCCCCTATATATCTTTTATTTTCATACCTGATTGCTATTTCCCATGTTAGTGGGGTAGTGCCAGGAACAGAAAAAGAAAGGCTGCAAAGTTCACTCCCAGGTATCTAAGGTAAAGAGTGAAATGGAATGATCTGGTGTAAAAGGGGTCGACATTGTGTCAATGAACTATAACAAGGCATGTGAAGCGACCACGGTACACCACAGAAAGGTCTGTGGGGCCTAGCTGTGAGTAGAAAGCTGTGGTTTCTATGCATTACATGACAGCTAGAGAATGGACATGAGCAAATGCAACCTTTCTTTGTTCTGGTGCTACCTTGTTAACACGAGCAATGGCGATCAAGTACTGAGAAAATATAAATCACATATATAAATTATCCACAGTAACCCCAGGAACAATATCTATGAAAGAGTCCAGTGGTTACCCAGGACCTTTATAAAGGCTCTTGCAGCCCAAGGCTGCACGACTTCTAGTAGCAGGGAATGTAAACTTCTCTGGAGTAAGAAGTTCTTTGATGAGACTGTATTCTAAATGATAGGTGACTTTTCTTTCACAAGTAATCAGTTAATCAACCAACTACACTGGGAGGATGAAAGGCTGGGATGCCTGCAGATCCACTGCCATGACCAGGATTTGGATGAACTTGGGCTCAACCTGAGCAACCCATGACTGCATCACTTAGATTCTTGGAAAAGACCATTCATCACATAAAGAACCACAGACAGGCAAAAATAGAAAAGCATATAAAATGGGATTCTGGAAATTCTACAAAATATTTTTTATTTTTTTTTTTATTATACTTGATCGCTGTTTCCCGCGTCAGCGAGGTAGCGCCAGGAAACAGACGAAGAAA
>JAYMFT010110384.1:0-13527 GCA_038088735.1 Panulirus argus | reverse complement strand
GGCGCTACCTCGCTGACGCGGGAAACAGCGATCAAGTATAATAAATAAATAAATAAATATATATATATATATATAATTACTAGAAACTTCCTTGCTCTGAGACTTCAAAATTAACCTGTTTGGTTCCATTACCTACAGAGAAAACTAATTAGCTGGCTAATGCAATCCTAGCTTTGTCCTTCAAATTACAATTAAAGACAAGATCTTAAGTAACACTGGCTGTAATATGCCCCGGCACCAACTGAACACAGTGACAATAATATTCCTTATTAATTAACTCCCTGAACACTATGGTACGACCCCTGAGCACCGGTACGGCAAATGTGGTACAGTGTTGTACCGTCGTGTTCGGTGGGGTACATTTACCTGACGGTGCAAAGAGATGACGCGGAAGGTGTAAACAATTCTACTTGTATTAATCTATGTCTTAAAATATCTATGTCACCTTAATTACTTTCTTACTTAATCTGTCGAACAGTAAAAATTCCTTAAATTACTAACTGTATATGATATGACATGCACCAAAACTACGACGCTGATTTATAAGAATTTTTTCCTAAGTGTAATGTGCCCATTACATATCAACAACAACCAATCCCACACTGAAATAACATCCAAAAGTATACTGTATGTAAATATATTTACTTAAATGTTATCTCTAAGCGAATAAATGTCAAAAATTCTGGAATTCTTGACCAGGTCAACAGATCGAGAGAATCAACACAACTTTCTTAGTCAAATGACGCATTCTACGTATATTTTCCTTCCATATATAAAGCCATCAATCCAGCCAGACCTCATACCCTAACCTTACTCTTGAGTATTCTTTGTTTCAGCGTCGTAATTAAGATTTCAGAAAAAGGAGTATTGCTCATCCCTGGAAATTCAAGTTTATTCCAGTGAGGTATCGCCCCGGCCTCATGTATGCGAGTGCAACTCTGGCCTCCTAACCTCTTTACACGTGATGTGCAACTCTGACCCCATAAACTTTCCCCCATTATTGCTGTCATGTGCCACCAGGGCATCACAAACTCTTCCCATCCCAGTCTATTTCTGTCAGTTCCCGTCCCTTCCTCTTTCGACAAGAGAAATATGAAAGTGGAGAAAAACAAAAGGCCATTGCAAAACACACAGGGCTTTTCAATTAGTCGGTAATCTCTTTTTCTCAACAACCATTTTGAGCCAACATCTTCATAAATCAACCTTCAAATGCAACTTACATTATCTGTTTCTACTCTACAGAGTTAGTTTAGCATAACAGCAAGGGGAAAGTAATCTAAAAACAGATTACCTGAATCAGATTTTTTCCGATGGCGGATGCACTTAGCTGACAGGGCAAAAGATAGGGCAATCAACCAATCAGCATTTGGCTGACGGAGCTAAAGTTAAACCAATCAATCTACCAAACAATACAAATATCTAAATTATTGAAACGCCTTTGTTTAGGAACATCACGTAATAAAATTAAAATATCAAACTTTCGTTCAATTAAGTCTCTTAACACCACAGCATCTATTTAACTGGTCGAATAACGTTGTCCTGTAATCAATAATACTTCAAATTTCAGTACAATGCCAACTTGCCACTTTCTGAATAGCTAATCATGGTATAGGGAATCCCAAGATTTAAACAATTCAGTTATATTCCATTGTCTCTCGATACATTTCTCGCAGCAAGACAACATCTACTTCAAATTCATTACAGGGTAAATATCATTAATATAATCAATGCACTGAAAGGGTGTTATTGTGAAATGAAACTAATTTTAGCCAAAAACCTTTGTATTTCATATAACTTATCTGGCAACAATGACGGGGCACTAACGGTACTGAAAATGCACAAAATTAATCTCATTGTTTTTAAATCATCATGCTATCTTACAGAACGGTTTAGGACGAAGGTATACCGAAGAAGCCAAGAATATTACTCTGTCATACTCTGAGGGTAACATAACTACCAAATTCACCTTGAAGGAACATAAGATTCATTCGAAATACGAGTGAAAAATTTCAAAACCCAAAAATTCTCACAAAAAAAAAGTGAACATCCCTTTCTAACCAAACTACCTTGATACTTTTACTCGTTAAAAACCATACTTAAAAGTCACACCTTTTATTATAAAATCTCCTTAAGATTCTCTTTTTCTTCCACGTTTAAGAAAATCCAAAATCCTAGATAAAATCATTTGCATATCATATGCCAAAGGCTACCCCTAAATTTTCCATCCAAAGGCATTTTTATATAATTTGCCAAAGTTGTATCCCTAACATTTCGATCCAAAATCGTGGATAAAAGCATTCTAGAAATGCCACAGGTCTGTTCCAAACTTTTCAAAACCGTGATGAACGGAGGAATGGCATTGTAAAGGGGTCTCAAAGCACAACTCCCCGTGTGGAATGACCTTTCCGGATCCGTGCCAGCACGAGCCGCCAGAGTCCAGTTACTGCCGGAGCCGCCATTAAGACTTGACCCACCCGTCGAGTCGGTTTAATAAACCAGGTGAACACCTCACATCTCCCAGTGCCTTACGTCCGTGCCCTCCAAAACGTAGCAGACGCTAAACTAACCATAAGTAGGCAACTCGAAAACAAAAGCACCTTACTCAAACAAAAGGCTTAATTTGGGGAAAAAAAAATTCCCTTACAATGGAAAAAAAATCGTCAAATTTCTGAGTTGCAGAGAAAATTCTGAAGACAGTCTCTAACAGAAACCACTTATGGCATGTATTCCCTTATGGTTAAAATCATGAATTACTATATAAACCAACCATATCAGTGGCTCATTAAATCATTGATTTATATGTGTAGCATACGCTCCGTGATATCGAAATTATATAATTTACATTTATTCATGACAAAAGAATAAAATAAGCCATTTACGCCTTAACGAGTCTATTCTCCCCAATGCGATTGTCTACACTATCCTTGAAATTTCTTTGTTTTGTAATACAGTTCCTAAGGATAATGCTGGATTCTTGATACATTTAAAATACAAAACATTTATGGTATAAACGGGTTTTTATTGATATGACTGGCAATACAACAGTTCATTTTATTCGGTAAACAATTGCTATGATCACGAACCTACTGTGGCTTTAAATTCCATTTTCTGTTTGTTTATGATCATTAATAAATACATTAATCAGTAAATACGTCATGCGCAAATACATCATTTAATTGTCTTTATTATGACCAACCCGAGAGCTTATATCTACAACACAAATGACAATTCCCCTTCTATTTCTGAATTCAAACTAACATTTCATGAAGACCCAACATTTTTTCGGATGCCTTATCTTACATCAAATAAATTGATACCTGAAGGCGAAATATTATTATAATCAACTGCGTTTCTCGTACAGGAAATGATATTCAGCTGACACTGCCAATCAGATTCGGAAACGGATGTAAAACACACCTTAAGTCTGTCAAGTGTGTTAAAGTAGTTTGTTCTGAAAATACATATATTCATTCTACCACATTCTTTATTGACTGACTAATAAACAGCTTGGATTATTACATAAATATACGTTAAAGAAGACATTTCACAAGTCATTAACATGACAACTGTGTCAAGAGAAAACCCACCATTTTGGAGTCAATGATTAACCATTTAAACTTTATAATTAAACAGGTATTTTTTCTTTTCCTATACAACACAGGATTACACGTTTGACTCACACGTACAAAAACTTTCCTTACTTGCAAACCTGACCATTGCTACTTCACAGTCTGTGCTGTTAATATTCACAGGCTCACAGAATCCTGAATCATCCACAGAATGGAGATACGCTTTCTATACATTTTAATCAGCACAGGAATTTAAATTGCCTATATCCCCGTTAACACACTTGCTATTTAATGTTATTTTATCCCCGTTAACACACTTGCTATTTAATGTTATTTTGCTCTTTCCATTGACTGTTCTAAATCTAACGGCCATATGTAGAGTACTTTTTTATTTACATAGCTCTTTACCATGTAAAAAATAAATATACTTTTAATCACAACCCGTGGAATGCAAGCAGTATGTCTTGTCATAATCAACTACCTTTAAGGTCGTTGAATTTCCATAAAATTACACATTAACTTCATCCCTTCCCCCATCAAACAAGAGCATTTATCCAATCAGCGCACGCTACGGATGTAATATATTCTCTTCCTATAATATCACACCTCAAAACACTTAATTCACAGGAGGAAAACTGAAACAATAGGACACAATTAGTCCAATTCTATTGATTGGCGAAAGACAACCACACTGCTAACATGAACAATCTTAAATACCAAATTAGTATTGCTTCTCAGTCGAGTTCAATAGCATTGACAGGTACCAGGATGTGTCACCTCACGGCACCTAGTCAAAAGGGGGAAACAATGGACATTTTCCAAACACGCCTTCTCATTTCTATCATAATCTTTTATATAATCATTACTTTAGACTTCCACACTTGATCCCGTCTTGTACACATTAGCAACAGAGTGTCTCCTATCTGTCTCCCAATCAATCATAAAATGGCAAACCATTGTTATTTAACTACTACCCAAAGTAGCCGACAGTCTCTTACTTCAAAATAAACAAGATAAATGCTTCTAAAATGTTATTCTATTCATCCAGAATTATCATGTCAATAATCTTTAAAAAATATGACGAACCTTGCCATAACTTGGGAGAACGTCTTCAGAAAGCAGACCAGGCAAACTCAAGAAATGCTTCAGTATAAATAATTTCTAAGGTAATTTTTGGCATAGCATATTCAATAGTAATTTTTCTGCGAGTTGAAATTGATTGCAAGTTATTACTATATCCTAGTAATACACTGTAACTAGTAAAGCCGATCACAATCGTAATTCTATTGCTACTGACATGAGTACTCTACATTTACTGCCTCACCCATATGCTTATCCAAGATGAGGGAATATCCAGCTCACTCTAAATCTTAAGCTCTTACATGATTGGTTACCTCGTAACTACCATGACCTCCCAGTTGTGTAATATCCGAAATACCTCAACCATGTATCTTCGGCCGAGTGGCTGCCTAAATCCAATAAACTGCATCTGTCCATTTATCTCGCATTAGCAACAGAACTTCATTACTAAACCGTAAATGCTGGACTACCTCAGATCAAGCAATAATATTCAAAGTAGGCCGCATACTTTAAAAATAAACATTTTAAGGATCGAAAGACTATCAACCCTCTTTTAAACAGTATCTAGAAATTTTTCAAAAAACTTGGGACTTTGTTGCAAAAACCTCGTAAAAAATTTCTAGACCCCATCCAAACTACTAAAACTAATCTCATGTGAGTTTAATCCCATTTAGCGAACAATTATAATGCATCTTACTTTCTACGAATCTCCTTTCGTATACCATAAGGATTTAATCCTTTCATATGATTATAATTAATAATTTAACAAGCTAAGGATACGTACAGCTGTGACTCGAAGGCGCCTTCCGGGGATAGAGACCTTGGCATATGACATTCTTTTTTTCCTCATCAATCCCGACTCGCAGAGGTGCTCGAGCACTCAAACAAAATGTCACACACGCGCAACCATGCCTCAAAGGCTTCCAGTCGAGTCATCAGAGGATGGAAACCTTTGTCTAAAGGTGTACAAGAACACTATGGAAGTATTTCAAGACATTTCCCTCCTAGTCCGGCCTTAAGCATTACACACACATACACACACACACACACAGAGGATTTCCTGTCTTTGTAAGTCTTGAAGTAACAAAGAGATATCTCTGTCACAGGTCCGTTTTAATGTCAAGCTTCGTCCTGTTTTGGCCAGTGCATATACAATTTCCTACATTAAGGGATGGACCATGTAGCACTCCAGGAAATGTTAGTAAATGAGTAATACATTCGATATTACCAGAATGAATACAATCTCCTACTATTCTCGAGGTCGACCACACCAAGTGAAAGGCTTCCTTCAAAGTATAACGGGAAATGCTGTTGCCACGTCTCCCACCTGTACTACAATTTCTCTAAAGACTTTATACTCCTCCTGACAATAAAGAGAGTTTTAATTTCTTTTCGTAAGTGAGAAGGGAAAGCAAAAGTGTAATAAATCTGGCTGTTCTCATTTGCCCTATACGGACATCCGATATTACGACAATTTCATAAATTATGGTAATGCACTTCGGATTAATCACCTACAGAGAAAAGCATAAAAGCTTCAGGAACTAAGGATTTAATCACGCTATCTGTGTCCTGACACAGAGATACATAGCGTTGCGGTAATACACGATGGAAAAATGAGGAACACTTCGGCAACACCGGGAGAAGGCAAGGAGCGGCGACAGCGCTCGGAACAACATGGTGGCTCTGGGCCGATTCCAAGGACTCCCTCCTCCCCCAGCCTCTGTCCCGATAACGCGGTATTTACAAAGGTAACACCCCTTCGCCATTTACAAAAACAGATTCCCGTTGAACTTTTGAAACGGATTAGCCCTGGTGATAACCTTTTGTCCACCTAAGGCCCAATATATCACTGAATTGTCTACCTGTCTTTTACAACCCGGTTGGCAAAATCTTCTTTCTCTCACGTTTCCCCGAGAGATAATCATACTGCGTAGAGAACATCCACTCGAGAGGACTCGATCCGTAATTAAACTACTTTGTGGAACCGTTAATAAGGCATTTAAAAGAGTCCGCAGCGACCGACCATCTTGTACTGAAACATGACACAAAAATATGCCCGTCTCGGCATCTTTCATCCTTTACAGCTGATTATCCCGCGTCATTCTATCAAGAAAATTAAAGCACACAGAAAATAGGTACAAACAGATTATATTACTCCCTATAAACTCGGACTGAACATGTAGATCAACGAAAAATTCTAAACTACTGATAAGGTCCTCAAAAGACACACATGTCCACAGCAATGGCTCCGGCAAGTAAGACGTTGTAATCCACTTTCTGAAATGGATGACGAGGAAATGAAAGATCAAGCTGCACCACCTAGTGGGTGACACCCGGTCTCTGGCCGATGGGTGAGAGTGGTACGGCGTGGCCTTGATCCATTGCAGCCTCAAACGACCAGGAGTTACCAAAGTTCATACCCTGGTAGACTGGGTCATGCCGCAGCGTTCGCCCAACACACTAAACGTTCCACCCATCCATGGCAGCTCCCCCGAAGCGAACACAATTATATATATATATATATATATATATATATATATATATATATATATATATATTCGGGTTCACAAATGCACAATAGGCATTCACAGCCCCATTATTGTCAAATCTCTACAAGTTTACCTGACCCATATCCACCTTGTGACCCATTCCTATCATTTAACAACAATCTACACTTAATTGCTCGTTAAAATTCCGCTTTACGACATTGGAGGACGAAATGGCAAATACCTCTGGACTCGACAAGCGAGAGGAAACTGCTCTTTGGCCGGACCTCTCTGAGGCAACAGCCGCGCGTTGAAGTCTCACAAGGCGCGCCGAGCTAGGGAGTCAACGATTAACTCAGCCATGAATTGCGCTTTTAAAATACATAATACGACTCCAGACAACAATGGGAACAAAAGAATGTCCATCATCTGTTGAATTCCACGTCTCTATTTAGCTGACGAAGGCGAGAGGGTTACGAAATTCGCCTCTGTGGCTGCGTATTGAAATTACGGATCAAGTTTAGTTCATGTGGCTCAAAGCAATTTCAATTTTTGTATTTTGTAGCTAAAATGAGACAAAAGGAAGGCTGGTTCTTTCCCATTTAACGGAACTCTTGTATGTGTTTTGTGTCTGATTTTTTCCCCAAATTATAAAGCGAATTTCTCATTGTTTCCCATGTACATGGAAACGGTCCTCAATGCAAAGTCGGGTCAGGGTAATTATAGGAATTCCTGCCTAATTGTTCAACAGCGGAAACCCTAATTAGTAAAATTAATCAGATTATGTCTGTGTATGTGGAATGCAGATAATTAAAAAAATCTGAAGCTGTTATGAGGCCAATGTTAAGTGTTCTAAATATTTACTAATGACCTAGTCGCATTTACTAATCACCTATCACGCTAGGTCTGAACGTTAACTGTTCTTCTCGTAAGGCTGACACTCCCTAAAAACTAAACTAACCAGTCATCCTTGTTGATAAAACAATATCTTTTTTGACACGTCTACGATGCTAAATGATAGGTTACGATTCTTTTCTCTTTTTGGCTGTTAAGCATGGAACCCAATTTTCGACTAGTCTATCCCCATTATCATCTCCCCATTTAATAGCAATTCATAGTTAAATTATGAACACCAATATGGTAACATTCACGAGGGGGGGGAGGTGTCTTGCTGCAACATTTAAAAGGAATGAAAAAATCAGGCGTCAATTGCACTAAAAATTACTGGTGAATAGTGTAAATCACTGAGCCGTAGTTTTCAATTCTTATAAAAACCTAACTACCTAAAACAGGCTGATCTTTTTCGAGCAAATACCATTTCTTACACAAATTTTACCTGAAACAGCAAATTTAAAAATTTTCTAAAATTCCCCCCGAATTAATTGCGTTTATGAATACAATGGCGACAATATAAGCAGTTCTTTAATGGAGAACAATGAAATATTTTTCGCCAATTTTTCGCTCGAGTGTAACAAATACGCTTTGAGGAGTTGGGTAGCATATTTCAATGCTTATTTTCTCTCTCTCTTTTTCTCATCTTTTGACGTATCAGGAATACACAAGAGATAACTGAAGATGCCTACTGGTCTTAGCTTCCAAGACTTGAGCCATGGACTCGCCTGACGCGGCCGAGGGCAGGCCGCACACAAAGCAATTGGCCAAAATGAAAGTTAACCTTTCAAACTCGTTTGACCTGACACCAACGGCGTGGGAGGGAGGGAGGAGCACCACCGCCACGAATAAACCTCCGTAACGACCCCTAAGAATTCCCAAAGGACTGTTAGTACATGAGGCAATTCACGTGCGGGGGCAAAAGTCCCACAATGTATATATATACCACAAGGAATGCGACTTACCCAGAGCGAGGGCGAAGAGCGCGAAGAGCGTTAACCCACACCAGAACATGTCTCCAGAAACACTGGCCTCCGGAGGGGCCAACACCTCCCTGGTGGCAGGGACGGAGCGCAGGTGCCAGATACCCCATTACTCGGAGACAAGACTCCATCTCACATTTCAAACGCCTGAAAAACACGGAAAACATGACATTTTAAGCATTTCGAGCCCAACCCAGGATTGTTCAGTCTTTCTCCTCCAAAGCCAATCGGTGAAACCAGAGGGAGAAAGATACGTCAAGCTGTTTAAGAGGAATGTATCCTTACTTTGCAAGGGAGAACAGAAAAAAATGCTTGGCACACAATGTCTTCCGGACGCCCGAACTTTTGCTGAAAATGTTAAAGGGAAGTGTTTGCAGGAAGCAATAAGATCATGAACTATTAATAAAAAACAAATGCTGCGATTCTGAGCCAAAGGACAATGATAACTAGTATTGCAAACACTTAAAATACACATTTATCCCTAGTTAGTACAATTTACTTCCTAACTCATTTGTTGTAATTTATTGTAAATAAGGAATTAAGTTCTACTTTTTTTTTGCCTGCATGAGCATGTGCTACAATACTAGTAACGAACTTGCACTTCGATACTAGTGACCAGCATGTACCACACCATTACTAGGATCAAAAAGTGTACCACACCAGTATAGTTGACTAGCATGCGTCACACCAGTACTAGTGATTAGCATCTGCCACACAAGTACTAGGATCAACAACTAATACAGTACTAGTGACCAATATGTACCACACCAGTACTAGTGACCAGTATGTAACACACCAGTACTAGGATCAACAAGTGTACCACACCAGTACTAGGATCAACAAGTGTACCACACCAGTACTAGTTGACTAGCATGTGTCACACCAGTACTAGTGACTAGCTTCTGCCACACAAGTACTAGGTTCAACAACTAATACTGTACTAGTGACCAATATGTACCACACCAGTACTAGTGATCAGTATGTAACACACCAGTACTAGTGACCATGTACCACACCAGAACTAGGATCAACATGCAATACAGTACTAGTGACCAGTATGTACCAAACCAGTACTAGTGATCAGTAACACACCTGTACAAGTGACCGGTATGTACCACACCATTACAAGTGACCACCATGTACCACACCAGTACTAGTATCAACAAACAATAGTGCACTAGTGACCAGTATGTACCACACGCAGTACTAGCAACACCAATTCCAACGAGAGAGAGAGAGAGGAAAAAAAAAAAAAAAAAAAGTGCATGGGAAAAGCGTCCTTGGCTGGCGTAAGGGCGATCATGGCCATGTTAAACCACTGGGAATCGATCCTTCTTTCGCAATCAGGCGAGTATGTATACCTATGCCAGTGTGTGTATATATATATATATATATATATATATCGTCTCGATGGGTTACCAGCTAAAGCTTTGAATCCGGAACGGGAAGATGAAATATAAACAGCACCTGAAGCTTGTTTACCTCCACCGATAAAGGCCAACTTCCGAAATGGGAAACGCTAGCATAGGTATACATACTCGACATTCCCCGCGTTAGAGAGATGGCGTTAAGAACAGAGGACTGAGCCTTAGACGGAAAATCCTCACTTGGCTCCCTTCTCTGCTTCTTCTTTTGAAAAAGTAAAACAAGGGGGGGGGGGAGGATTTCCAGCCCCCACGCTCCCTACCCTTTCAGTCACCTTTTACGACACGCAGGGAATACGTGGGATGCATTCTTTCTCCTCTAATACGTGGGAAGTATTCTTCCTCCCCTTACCCCAGGGATAATATATATATATACTGTGGTATTACAATCGTGGGTATATGTTCTTTTATTATATACAAGATTTAACCTTTTCTTTTTTCTAATCTAGACTCGGCTGTCGCCCAATTCAAGAGCTTGCCTGTACTTTCTGTTCTCATTTCATTGTAATTCTTTTAAGGGAACGAGATCGATCGAGTATGAAATATATTGGATAGCCAAATCGATTCAGTAGCTCTCGAGAGCAGACCTGGAAGCGGCTGACGAACACCGGCTTCTTTCCTTGCAAGAAAAGCAGCGAGGAATTCAATCTCGATCGGACTCGAAGAACCGTATTCTGGGGAAGCATGCGGCTGTTCTCACTGTTCAGAACATCCACAGAGCATCGAGATCTGCCCGTCGCACGATCAAGTACCTCTCCAGAAAATCCCACAGGGACGCCAGCAACGACCGAATGCGCTTCCCTATGGCCCTAGTCTGGTCCGGCCGTCGTTTCAGGTGTCCTCTGAGGGCCAAATTCTTGGGAAGTTTGAAGAGAAAAGGCTTGCTTGTTTCGATGTCAGAAGACTTGCTTGATTCGGAGTTCGAAAACTTGCTTGATTCGGAGTCCGAAGACTCTCTTGATTCGGGGTCCGAAGAGGCGCCCAGTCCGAGGAGCTGTAGATTCCGCTTCCGGGCAAACAGAAATTCTCTGGTCTTGGAAACCCTAACGTTTCTCGACTTGGGAGCATAATCGTCTCCCGTCTCGGGAACAGGAACGTCTTCCGTCTCGGAAACCGGAACGTCTCTCGTCTCGGAAACCGGAACGTCTCTCGTCTCGGAAACCGGAACGTCTCTCGTCTCGGGAACCGGAGTGCTTCTACTCTCGAGAACCGGAACGCCACCCGCCTCGGCAAGCAGACAATCGAGAAGAACAACCAGTTGGCTGAACATCTTGGGAACCACAGACTCGATTGCCTCTTTGGCCACTTCCCTGAAAAGCTCGGGAACCTGGACTTCGCACGTCCCTGGGGCCTCCAAGAATGTACGCTCCAGGGCCCGAAGTGTCTTCGAGCCTGGAGATTGCTTGCCATTCTTGGCCGGTGAGGACCCCCGCCGCCTGCAGCCACCTATTGTGACCAAGTTAGCCCCGAGGAGTATCAGGAAAGACAAGTTAGAACCGAGGAGTATCAGGAAAACACAAGAGAACGCGCGGTCGATCTTCCTCGCCGTCTCGAGCTCGGCGTTCCGAATTTCCTCCATGTCCCGCAGCAGGGCGTGCCTGAACCTCACAACGCGGTAGGTGCCCACGACGGGGTACCACAGGGAGCTCGGGTCCTCAGTAGAAGGCAGCCTCCTCTTCGTCAGGGAGGGAAGCACGGAGAACGGTAGGCGACCTCGAGCCGCCCGCACCTCGGCCAGGAGGTAGTCCAACCTAACGCCCTGGTGGAGGGCGTACAGCGTGCCAACGCCCCACGCCACGCAGAGCACAGAGAGCGCCACCACAAATACCTTAACCACAGTTCGCAGCATCATGAAAATTTTAAAATTATCCTTTAATGAGGAATTATAAAGAAGTAACTCAAGAACTGAAATTCTCGAACCAAAATTGACGGCAAAGACAGCTATGGAAAGGGGTCGAGATGTTCTGGGACAGTGTCGAGATGTCTGAGACAGTGTCGAGATGGCTGAGATAGTGTCGAGATGTCTGGGACAGTGTCGAGATGTCTGGGACGTTGTCGGGATGTCGAGATGTCTGGGACAGTGTCGGGATGTCTGGGACAGTGTCGGGATGTCTGGGACAGTGTCGAGATGTCTGGGACAGTGTCGAGATGTCTGGGACAGTGTCGAGATGTCTGGGACAGTGTCGAGATGTCTAGGACAGTGTCGAGATGTCTGGGACAGTGTCGAGATGTCTGGGACAGTTTCGATATGTCTGGGACAGTTTCGAGATGTCTGGGACAGGGTCGAGATTTGAATCTTATTAATACAAATGACTACGGAAGATGAAGGTGCAATGGAGGCATATTAGAGTGAGTGTAGGGATGAGGGTGTAGTGATGATGAAATTGAAACGAAAATGCGTCTCTAGTGAACATTACGGAGTAGTGAAGATGTATAATAAAGGAGAGTGTTGTGATAAGGGTGTGGTGAAGATGACAGGAATACTGACTATGGTGATAAAGGTGTGGTGAAGGTGACAGTGCAATGAAAATGCGACTGTAAGTGAACATAAGGGTGTAGTGAAGATAAGTATAGTGAAGATGAATATTGTGATAAGGATGTGGTGAAGAGTTACTGATAAGTGTAGCAATATGAGTGTGGTAAAGATGTGTACTGAAGATGAGTGCAGCGATAAGGGTGTAGTGAAGACGAGTGCAGCGAAAATGAGGGTGTAGTTAAGACATGCATAGTGAAGATGAGTGTAGTGATAAGCGTGCAGAGAAGGAAAGAGCACAGGAAAAATCAGAATCATTGAAGACAAGGGTTCCGGTGATGATAAGGTGTCGTAAAGACGAAAATATAGTGAAGATAGTGTAACGAGAGAGAGGAGAGGAGAGGAGAGGAGAGAGAGAGAGAGTAGAGAGAGAGAGAGAGTAGAGAGACTTTTGACACGTAACTTCTTTTCTGACTTTCCCTGGATAAATTAGTCTCTTATGTGGTGATGCTTTTGTCTCTGCTAAACGCATAAGATGTTATTGTTGCGGGAATGGAAGCATTTATCCCTTTTTCCTCCAAGACTGTTTCTTCATCCAATCCATGGTTCAACCGTTCCTGT
>JAYMFT010110373.1:0-13527 GCA_038088735.1 Panulirus argus | reverse complement strand
TAATGACGATCTAACCCACTTATAATGACGATCTAACCCACTTATAATGACGATCTAACCCACTTATAATGACGATCTAACCCACTTATAATGACGATCGAGACTTTATGAAAACGGTCTTAGCAGTTGTTTAGAATGAATTGAGAACCTAATAAAACGAACTGAAAACAACTCATGAGGATTTAAATAGTTGAATATGACAGATATAAGGTTAGCTATGACATAAAGTTAGCTATGACAGATAGATATAAAGTTAGCTATGACAGATAGATATAAAGTTAGCTATGACAGATAGATATAAAGTTAGCTATGACATATAAAGTTAGCTATAACAGATATAAAGTTAGCTATGACAGATATAAAGTTAGCTATGACAGATATAAAGTTGGCTATGACAGACTGTAAAGTTGCTTACGACGACACAAGTTGTTGTCAAAGTCGAGAATATTCTATGGGGATCAGTTGTTACGACTCTGGTAGTTGATGATGAAGCTCTTCAAAGTTAGTAAAGACGATCATTTAAGTTGGTTATGAAGATCTAACGACGATCTGAGAATTTATGAAAACAGTGTCAGCAGCTGTTTAATATGAACTGAAAACCTAATGAAATCTACATGAAAAGTAACTAAAGAGGATCTGACATGTTGATTACTATTATATGAAATGTTTTTAAGAACAACAAATGAAGGTAGTTATGACCTTCTCTAAAGTTGGTCAAGACAAAATTTGTTGAAATATGTCCAGAAGGCTGGGACGATTCTGGCAGTTGATGAAGCTCCGAGAAGTTAAGAAAGACGATCATTTTTGTCGGTTATGACGATGAAACCCACTGATAACGACGTTCTGAGAAATTATGACAATGACCCGAAAAGTAACGAAAATATATATGCAAAAGTTGAATATGACGATTTGAGATGGCTTCTGACAACATATGAAGTTGGTTATGACAGTTGGTAATGTTGGTTATGACGACAAAAGTTGTTGGAATAGTCGAAAAGATTCTGTAGACGTCAGTTGTTATGGTTTTGGCAATTGATGACTTTCTGAGAAGTTCGTAAAGACTATCATTTGTCTAAGACAATGTAAACCATTGATAACGACGATCTGAGAAATTATGAAAACGGTCTTAGCAGTTGTTTAATATGAATTGAGAACCTAATGAAAATGATCTAAAAAGTAACAAAAGAGTATCTGAAAAAGTTGATTATGACTATTTTAGATGATGTTAGTTATGACAGTCTAATCTTGATTATGACTATTTTAGACGATGTTAGTTATGACAGTCTCTAATGACGACGAAAGATTTTGGAATAGTCTAGACTATTCTCAGGAGGTCAATTGGTAATATTGTGGCAGGTGATGATGACGCTCTGAGAAGTTAATAAAGACGGCCATTTAAGTCGGTTATGACGATCTAATCCACTGATAACGACGACATGAAAACAGTCTTATCAGGTGTTTAATGTAAATTGAGAAGGTAATGAAAAAGATCTGATTAATAACTAAAGAGGATCTGTGAAATTATAGATGATGCTTGGAGATGTTTATAAGGACATCTTATGAATTAAGTCTTGAAAGTCTGAAAAGTTACTTATAAGGACAATAGTTCTTGGAATATTTGAAAAGATTCCATATGTCTGTTGATGAAGTTAAAGACGATCATTTAAGTTAGTTATGACGATGATCTGAGAATCTATGAAAACGGTCTTGGCAGGTGTTTAATATGAATCGAGATCGTAATGATACAAACTGAAAATTAACTAAAATGGATATGTAAAAGTTGAATATGATGATTTGAGATGTCAATAATGACAGCATATGAAGTTATGACACTGTAAAGTTGGTTATGTCGAAGAAAGGTTTTGGAATAGTCGAGATTTTATCGAGGTCAGTAGGAACGATTTTGACATTTGATGATGGCGCTCTCAAAAGTACGTAAAGACAATCTGAGAATTTATGAAAACCAGATTAAAACGACCTCAAAAGCAACTCGAGGATCTGAAAAGTTAAATATGACGATTTGAAATGTTTCTAAGGAGAGCATATGAAGTTAAAGGTGACAATCTCATAAGTTGGAACTGTCAAGTAGATTTTATGGAGGTCAGTTGGTATGATTTTGGCAGTTGATGACGCTATGATAAGTTAGTGAAGATCATTTATGTTGGTTATGACGATCTAACGCACTAATTACGACTATTTGACAATTTATGAAAGCGGTCTTATCTGGTGTTTAATATGAATTGAGAAGGTAATGAAAAAGATGTGAAAAGTAACTGAAGAGGATCTGTAAAAGATATGAAAGTTTAATATGTTTATAAGGACAACATATGAAGTTAATTCTGACCGTCTGTAAAGTTGGTTATTGCTACGAAAGTTGTTAGAATACTTGAGAAGACTCTGTAGAGGTCAGTTGGTACGATTTTTGTAGTCGATGATGACGCTCTGATATGTTTATAAAGACGATCTGAAAATTTATGAAAACGGTCTTGGCAGTTGTTTAAAAACTTGAAAACCTAATGGAAACGACCTGAAAAGTGACTCAAGAGGATCTGAGAAATTGGTGCTATGAGAAGTTGAATATGACGATTTCAGATGTTTGAAAACAAAACATGTGAAGTTAGTCATGACAGTCTGGTTATTGGATGTGACGGAACCCAAGGGTGATGAATTGAAACTGTAGGTTCTTGACACTCCCATTCATTTACAAGACAGATAGAATGACGTAGAGCATCGGGTGGCATCCGATGCTCGTCACATATCAGCGGGCACTCACGCCCACACCACGCGCATGCGTGGTGGAGGGCAGCGCGTTGCCACGGTACAATGCAACTTTGCAATCCAGCCAGCAATCTTACAATGCGTATGAACATTTACTGCAATGGTTAAGCATGGATGTAAGGTGAATATGTAAGCATGGTTACATCTGCAAAGTAATAAATGTACATGAATGCATATAAGAGAAGTGAGCATACATTTATATAAGCATGGTGTACAAGCTGCCTCTCTAAAGTCCAGAGGTTGTACTAAGCACTGATACTTGATATCTACACACCTCCCTCCCCCTTTACGCTCGTAGCACAGTCTCGAGCGGAGCATTTCGACTCTTTCCAGCGAGTTGGGGTGAACGAGGAGGGGCATCGGGAGGGATGAGTGATGGTTCTCTCTCCTGGCCAGAGCAAGGGGGCACAGTTACTTGGGGGGAGGGGTCATCACTCGTATTAAACACTGGGCGTAGATGTCTTCGGTTTCTGAACCAAACGCGACCACTAGGAAGGCGCACCTCGTATTGTCCTTCCCTGTCTTGGCCCATCACGATGCCGACTTCCTAGTCCCATCGCAGCGTCCTGTATTCTGACTCGCTGGCCGATGGTAGAGGACGGGCATGAGAGTTGAAGCGGCTCGTGACCTGTTCGGTGTGGGCGGCAGTACGACGGTCGTAGTCCTCAGTCTTAGTTTGCCACTCGTCCGTGAATGACGGGGAGAGAGAGAGAGAGAGAGAGAGAGAGAGAGAGAACCCAGGTGCGGAGAGGGCGGCCGTAGAGAATCTGCGCAGGGGAGCGTCCAGCAGGGGTCGGAGTGTTCCGAAACTCCAGCAGCCCTCTATCAAAGTCTTCGCAGTTGATGTTTCCTGACGGGGCGGTCTTGAGGATGTTTGACTGCTTTAACTGCCGCTTCCGCGTGTCCGCTAGACTGAGGGTAATGTGGGGAAGTAATGAGGTGGCGAACGCCCCAGCGGTCGGTGAAGCGTTTGAAGTCTTGGCTGGAGAATGGAGGACCTCTGTCGGTCCGTAAGCGGAGTGGGACACCGTCCTCACGGAAGTAGACATGGTGTACAAGCTGCCTCTCTAAAGTCCAGAGGTTGTACTAAGCACTGACACTTGATATCTACAGTTATGACGACAAAAGTCGTTGGAATAGTCGAGAAGATTGTATGGAGGTCATTTGGTACGAGTTTGGCGATTTGCTGAGGACACTCTGAGAAGTTTGAAAAGATAATATTCAGTTCAGTTATGTCGATCAAATACACATGAAGACGATCTGAGAATCTATTACAACGATCTTAGTAGTTAATATGAATTGAGAACCAAATGAAAACGATCTGAAAAGTATCTAAAGAGGATCTGAGATTTTGGTAAGATTCAAGCAGTTGTTGATGATACTGTGAGAAGTTAGTAAAGACGATCATTTAAGTCGCTTATGACGATCTAACTTACTGATAAGGACGATATGAGAAGTTATGAAAACGGTCATCGCATTTGTTTAATATGACTTCAAAAACTGATGAAAACAGTCTGAAAAGCAACTCTACAGGATCTGAAAAATTTAATATGAAGATTTGAGATGTTTATTAGGACAAGATATAAAGTTAGTCATTTGAGTCTGTAAAATTGTTGACGACGAATGTTGTTGGAATAAATGGAATTCTATAGCGGTCAGTTGGTACGATTTTGGCAGTTGAAGATGACGTTCTGAAATGTTAGTAAGACGATAACTTATGTCGGTTATGACGATCTAACACACTGAGAGCGACGACATGAGAATTTATTAAAGTCTTAGATGTTGATATGCATTGAGAACGTAATGAAATCGATCTGAAAAGCACCTGAAGAGGATCTGAAAAACTGAGTATAGCGATTTGAGATGTGTAAAAGGAAAACATATGAAGTTGGTTAAGACGAGAAAAGGAATAGTAGAAAAGAATCTATAGTGGTTAGTTGATGATGATGTTCAAAGAATTTTAAAAATATGATCAATTAAGTGGCTTGTGACAAATAAACCCAATGATATTTACGATCTGAGAACCTAATGAAAACGATATGGAAAAAAAACTCGGATATGAATTTTTGAATGACATTTTTTTTAGGCTATGACGATCTAATCTTGTGATAACGACAGAATTTATGAAATCGGTGTTAACAGTTGTTTAATATAAATTGAGAACTAATGAAATCGATCAGAAAAGTAACTAAATACGTCCTAACAAGTTGATTACAACGATTTGAGATGTATGTAAGTGCAATATATGAAGTTGGTTATGACTACAAAAGTTGATGACGCTCTGAGAAGTTAGTCAAGTCGGTTATAACGTTCTAACCCACTGATAACGACGATCTGGGAATTTATGACAACGGCATCGTAGGTGTGTAACATGATTTGCGACCGTAATGAAAATATTCTGAAAAGTTACAAAATTGGTTATGACGTTGAATATGACGATTTGAGAATATGGACAACATTTGAAGTTATGACGACGGAAGTTGCGGGAAATGTCGATTCTGGCAGTTGATGATGTCGCCCTAAGAAGTAATTAATGACAATCATTTAAGTCGATGTGACGATCTAATCCACTGATAACGACGATTTGAGAATTTATGAAAACGGTTTTAGTTGTTTATTATGAAATGAGAACTTATTGCAAACGATCTGGTAATTAACTAAAGATGATCTGTGTAAGTTGAATATGACGATTTGAGATGTTTATGCGGCTATGTGAAGTTAGTTATGACAGTCTGGTTATTATGATGAAAGTTTGGAGGAACATTCGAGAATATTATATGAAGGTCAATTGACAGGATTTTGGCAGTTGATGAGGAAGCTTTTAAAAGTTAGAAAAGACTCTCATTTAAGTGGTTTATGACGATCTAACACACTGATAACGACGATTAAGTAATATATGACAACAGTTTTTGTAGCTGTTTGATACAAACTGAAAACCTATTGAATGTGGTCAAAAAAAAAAAAAAAAAGGGATTATGACGATTTGAGACGTTTATAAGGACAAATCATGAAGTTAGTTATGACAGCCTGTGATGGAGGTTATGACGACAAAATTTGTAAGATAGTCCATAAGACTTTACAGAGATCATTGGGTACGATTTTGGCAGTTGATGATAAGGCTCTGAGAAGTTAGTAAAGACAATCATTTAAGTCAGTTAGGACAATGTAACACACTGATAACGACGATCTGAGAATTTATGGAAACCGTCTTAACTGCTGTTTAAAATGAATTGTAAATGAAATGAAAAAGATCTTAGAAGTAACAAAAGAGGATTTGTAAAAGTTAATATGACAATTTGAGATGTTTAAACAGACAACATATGGAGTTGGATATGACAACAAAAGTTTCTGTAATGGTCGAGAAGATTCTATAAAAGTCCGTTGGTACGATTTTGGCAATTCGAGATGATGCTCTGAGATGTTAGTAAAGACGATCTTCTAAATAATTTATAACGATCTAACACAATGATAACGACGATTTGAAAATCCATGAAAACGATCGTACAGTTGTAAACGCAGACGAGTGCGCTTGGTTAAAGTGAGTTGGCAACAGTGTCGAATAGAGAGCATGATGTGGCAAAAGGGCACCGAGAAAACAAGTCCCTATTGTATACCTCATATACAGCCTAGTTACAACACTTTTGTACTCTTTTATATAGGAATAATTAAGAACTAATTATTGTGAAGCTGTACAAGGATGCTGAGCAATTTTTCTTAATAAGAATTGACAACCTAATGAAAACGATTTGAATGGCAACTTGAGACAATTTGAGAAGTTTATAAGGACATTTGAAGTTAGTTATGACGACGAATGTTGTTGGAATAGTCGAAAAGATTCTATGGAGGTAAATTGGTACGATTTTGGTAGTTGGTGAGGACGCTCTGAGAAGTTTGTAAAGACTCATTCAAGGCGGTTATGACGATGTACACACTGATGTGGACAATCTGAGAATCTATGAAAATTATCATAGCAGTTGTTTAATATGATCTGAGACCTGATGAAAATGATCTGGAAAGCAACTCAAGAGGATCTGCAAAGTTGAATATGACGATTTGATAAGTCTATAATCTGGTTAGGTCAACGAAAGTTGTTGGGATAGTTGAGAAGGTAATTTGGTAGAATTTTGGCAGATGCTGAGAACGCTCTTCAGTCAGTTATGACGTTCTTACACACTGATAAAGACGATCTTAGAATTTATTACAGTGGATTTAGAAGTTGTTTGATTTGAATTAAGAACCTAATGAAAACTGTCTGAAAAGTAAGCAAAGAAGATCTGACAAGTTGGTAAGATTTTGGCAGTTGATGAAGACGCTCGATAATGATAAAGACGACCTGAAAATTTATGAAAACGGTCAAAGCAGTTTTTAATGTGAACTGAGAGTGTAATGAAAACGATCTAAAAGGCAACTCAAGCGGATCTGAAAAGTTGCATATGACGATTTGAGAATTTATAAGGACATGTAAAGTTAGTCATGACAGTGTAGTTATGGCGACGAAAGTTGTTGGAATAGTCGAGAAGATTGTATGAAGGTCATTTGGTGCGAGTTTGGCCATCTGATGAGAAGTTTGAAAAGACTATCATTTAAGTCGGTTATGACTATGTGAAAGTTTATGACTACACTTAGCAGTTATTGAATATGAATTGAGAACTTAATGAAAGCTATGTCAAGTTGGTACGATTCTGGCAGTTGTTGGCGATGCTCTGAGATATTAGTAAAGACGATCATTTATGTCGGTTATGACGATCTAATGACGATGCGAAAAGTTATGTAAACGGTTGTCGCTTTAATATGATTTAAATAAAGATAATGAAAATCTGAAACGCAAGTCTTGAGGATCTGAAAGTTGAATATGACGACTTTAGATGTTAATATACAAATCATGAGTGTTTATGACTACGAATATTGTTGAAATAGTTGGAATTCTTTGAAGTCAGTCGGTACGCTTTTGGCAGTTGAAGACTCTCTGAGAAATTAGTAAACACGATCATTTAATTCGGTTATGACGATCTAACCCAGTCGTAACGACGATCCGAGAATATGTGAAAACGGTCTTAACAGTTTAATGTGAACTGAGAATGTAATCAAAACGATCTGAAAAGCAATTCATAGGGATCTGAAAAGTTAAATATGACGATTTGAGATGTTTATGTGAACAACATACGAAGTTAATTATGACATGTAAAGTTGCTTATGACGAAAAACGTTGTTAGCATAGTCAAAAAGATTTTAGAGGCTAGTTGGTACGATTCTGAAAGTTGAAGATGTTTTTAAAAGTTATGTCGGTTTTGACGATCTACAACACTGATAGCGGCGATCGGAGAATTTATGAAACCGGTCTTAACAGATGTTTAATATGCATTCAGAACGTAATGAAAAGGATCTGAAAAGCAACTCAAGAGGATCTGAAAAGTTGAGTATGACGATTTGAGATGTCTACAAGGACAACATATGAAATTAGATATGAAAGTCTCTAAAGTTGGTTATGAATTGAGAATATAATGAATTCGAAATGAAAAGTAACTAAAATAGATCTGCCAAATAATGAATTCGAAATGAAAAGTAACTAAAATGGATCTGCCAAATTGATTATGTGGATCTGAGATTTTTATAACATATGACAGTCTCTAAAGTTGGATATGACGACAAATGTTGTTGGAATATGTCAGTTGGTACGATTCTGGCAGGTGACGATGATGCTCTGAAAATTCACTAAAGACGATCAGTTAAGTCGGTTACGGTGATCTAACCCACTGATAACAACGATCTGAGAAGTTATGACAACGGTGTATATTATGATTTGAGAGCGTAGTGAAAAAGCTTTGAAAGGTAACTGAAGAGGATCTTAAAAATATGACGATTTGAGGTGTTTATAAGCACAACATATGAAGTTATTTCAGAAGTCTTTAACGTTAGTTATGACGATGATAGTTGTTGGAATAATCGAGAAGATTCTATATAGGTCAGTTGGTACGACTTTCGCAGTTGATGATGACGCTCTGAGAAGTTAGTAAAGACGATCATTTAGGTCATTTATGAAGATCTACCCCAATGATAACGACGATCTTAGAATTTATGAAAATGGCCTTAGCAGTTGTTTAATATGACTTGAAAACCTAATTAAAACGATCTGAACATTAACTCAAAAGGATCTGAAAAGTCGAATAAGGACAACATGTTAAGTTTGTCATTACAGTCTGGTTATAGGCGCCCTCAATGCCTCCAAGTACCACAGGGTAGTAGAAACTACCGAGTAGCAGTCTAACTTTATTCCACTTCTTAATTTCTGCTTCCACGGGTTAGTTGTTTCTCTAAGTTTACATGATATTACAATAAAAGAAGAATTTCTTACAAATAACTTGTTAATAAAGACGTATTCTGTATAATATAAGAGTATTTCAGTGATAGGCAGTGGTAAACAAAACTGCTGAGGTATCAAATTCTATAACGTCCGTTTTACGTACCAAGAGACGTCCCTTCTAGCTCCAATTGCAGTGGGCTCCTCTGCCAAACCAGGTACCAGCCATCTCAAAACACTCAGGGTCAGTCTAACGGTGATGACTATCCCATATTCAAAGATAAGAGAGATAAATACATGCTGCCGGCCTCCAGCCAAGACTGGGTATAGCGGTGGGAAGGCGAGATCACGATATGTACCCGAGGCGAGCATTTGAGACAGAAAGGGGATGTTTACATCTTCTATTACATGATTCAGTATCCTTGTACAGCTTCACAATAATTAGTTCTTAATCATTCCTATATAAAAGAGTACAAAAATATTGTAACTAGGCTGTATATGAGGTATACAATAGGGACTTATTTTCTCCACGCGCTGCCACATCATACTCTCTATTCGACACTGTTGCCAACTCACTTTAACCGAGCGCACTTATCTGCGTTTACAACAACTGTGCGATCGTTTTCATAGATTTTCAAATCGTCGTTACCTGTGGGTTAACTAATCATCTTTCCTAAATTCCGAGAGCATCATCATCGATTATTCTAAACGCTTTTGCCGTCGTAACTAATTTCAAAGACTTTTTATAACTAACTTCATATGTTGTCTTTATATGCATCTCAAATCGTCATACCCAACTTCTATCGTAGTGAGTTGCTTTCCAGATCGATTTCATTACGTTCTTACTGAATGTAAAACATCCAGTTGTCGCTTTATGTGTGTCAGAACATCATAACTGACATAAATGATACCTCTTTACGAACTTCTCAGAACGTCATCAACTGCCAGAATCGTTCGAACTGACTGCCATAGAATATTCTGGACTTATTCCAACAACTTTTGTCGGCATAACCAACTATAGAAACTGTCGTAACTAACTTCGTATCTCATATTGTTATAATCATTTTGTCAGGTCCTCTTTAGTTACAGATCGACTTCATCGGGTTCTCATTTCATATTAAACAACTGTTTACACCATTTTCATAGATTTTCAGATCGTCGTTATCACTGAGTTAGATCGTCGTAAGAAACTGCTTGAGCAGTAATGAATAACATCTATAGAATCTTCTCAACTGTTTCAAATGCTTTTGTCGTCATAAGTAACTTTACAGGACTGTCTTAACCAAGATATCTGTCCTTAAAAGTACCTCAAATCGTCATATTCAACTATTGAGATCCTCATGAGTTGCTTTTCAGATCGTTTTCATTAGGTTTTCAATTCGTGATAAGCAACTGCTACGACCGTTTTCATAAAGTATCGGATCGTTGTTATCGGTGGGTCAGATCGTCGACAGCGACTTAAATGATCATCTTCCCTGAATTCTCAGAGCATCATCATCAAATGTCCTTTATAGAATCTTTTTGACGATTCCAGCAACTTTTGCCGTGATATGTTGTCTCAAATCGTCATACTCAACTTTTCAGATCTTGAGTTGCTTTTCAGATCAATTTCATTACGTACTTTATGCATATGAAACATCAGATGAGACTGTGTTCATACATTCTCAGATCGTCGCTATCAGTAAATTTCATTATCATAACCTATTTAGATGATTTTCTTTACTAACTTGTCAAATCGTTATTATTAACTGCCAAAAACGTACCAATTGAATTTTCTCGACTATCCCAACAACTTCTGTAGCTGTAAGCAACTTTACGGACTAACTTCATATATTATCCTTATAAACTTCTCATATCGTTACATTCAACTTTTAGGATCCTTAAAAGTTGCGTTTTAGATAGTTTTAATTACGTTCTCTTAATGCATATCAGAAAACTGCCAAGACCGTTTTCATAAATTCTCGTGATATTCAGTTTTTCAGATCTTCGTGAGATTCTTTTCAGATCGTTTTCATTCCGTTCTTATATCATATTAAACAACTGCTACCATCTTATTTCTAAATTCTCCTGTCGTCGTTACCAGTGGGATATATCGTCATAACCGACTTAAATGATCGTCTTCACTAACTTCTCAGAGCGTTATTATCAACTACAAAAGTCGTATCAACTGACTTCTATAGAACTTTTTTCGGTTATTTTAACAACTTTCGTCGTCATAACCAGCTTTACAGACTGTCATACCTAACTTCATATGTTGTCATTAAAAACATCTCAAATCTTAATATTCAACTTTTATAGATCCTCTTTAGTAAATTTTCAGATGCTATTTATTACGTTCTTATTTCCTATTGAACAACTGCAAAGACCGTTTTCATAAATTCTCAGATCGTCGTTATCTGTGTCTTAGATCGTCATAACCGAATAAAATGATCGTCTTTACTAACTTCTCAAAACGTTCTCATCAACTGCCGAAATCGTACCTCCATAGAATCTATTCGACTATTCCAACTTTCTTCGCCATAATCAGACTGTCATGACTAACCACAAGTTGTCCTTATAAATGTCTCAAATTGTTATATTCAAATTTTCAGATCGATTTGAATTGCTGTTCAGATCGTGTTCATTAGGTTCTCAATTAATATTTAACTGCTGTTAAGACCGATTTTATAAATTCTCCTATCATCGTTATCAGTGTGTTAGATCGACGAAAATAATTTCTGACTTCTCAGAGCATAATCTTCAACTGCCAAAATAGTACCAAATTTTATAGTCTTTTCGACCATTACAGAAACTTTTTTCCTCATATCAAACTCTACAGACTGTCAGGACAAACTTCATTTGTTGTCATCAAAAGCATATTCAACCTTTACAGATCCTCTTTTTTCACCTTTCGTATATTTTCATTCCGTTTCAGTCATATCAAACATCAGCTGGGGACCGTTTTCATAAATTTTCAGATCTTCATTATGTTATATCATCAAAAACGACATCGATGATCATGTTTACTAATTTCTTAGAGCTTAATCATAATGTACATCAGTGTGTTAGATCGCCAGAAACGACTTAAATGATGGTCTATACTAATTTTAAAAGAATCATCAACTGCTAAAATCGTACCAACTGAGCATTCCAACAAACTTTTGTCATCAAGATTAACTTTATATGCTTTTCTTAAAAACATCTCAATTTTTACAGATCCTCATTAGGTACTTTTTTAGATCGTTCATTGCGTTCTCAATTCGAATCGAACACCTGCTAAGACAGTCATCATAAATTCTCAAATCATCATAATCAGTGTTAGATCGTCATAACCAACCCATTCAAATGATCGTCTTTCCTCATTTCTCAGAATCGTACCAAATCATAAATGTTCACCAAAGGAATAAAGCGGGAGAGGAAAATGATGGTGTGGCTATAGCGATACAGAAAAACATTAAATGCAAAATTTTTTGATGATTTTGAACAAGAAATGTTTGGGGTTCAAGTAAGCACAACGGCCGGAGATATACTAATATTTACAATTCATATTCCCCCAAGAAGGCCTTTTCTACAGGCACAAGACCTTTTGAGAGTAATAGATTCAAATTGCTCAGCATATATGATAGAGGATTTCAACGCAAAACACCATATATTTGGAAATAACGCTGATAATAATGTCGGAAAAGCCTCTAGCGTTATTATGGGTTCTGGAAAATTGATACACATTGGCCCAAACTTTGGAACTTTGATGGGTCATGGATCTTGGACAAAGCCTGATTTTATCTTTTGTAACAACCAGGCGTTTTTAAACTGCAGTAGTCAACCGGGACCTCTTACACCAAGTGATCATATTCCAATTGTCTTCAGTGCATCAACAGGCCCAATTCAGCTTCCATCTAAAGCAAGATTGAATATGGGTAAGGCCAATTGGGATACATATAAAGAAAAATTCCGAAACTATTAAATTCCAGATATTAACGGGAAGGCAACGGATGATATAGATACTGAAATAGTAAAAATTCATATAGCTATAACAACAGCAATAAGTAATGCTGTATCTATTTCAAACTATAGAGCATTACCATATAATAAAGTCACTGAAAAATTAAGAATTATACAAACATTATATGTCCAAATCAAACAGCACAAAGAACACTTTGGAGCAAACGCCATCTTAATGAGGAACATCAGACAGTTACAGCTAGAAATGAGGGCAGAAAATATATGAAATTAAACCAAGAAAAATGGGATAAGATTATGACTGGTATACATTTAGAACGAGACATTTGCCCTTGGATGTTCATCCAGCCAGCCCGGATGGTCATCCTTGGATGGTCATTCAGCCAGCCTGGATGGTCATCCTTGGATGGTTGTTCATTCAGCCTGGATGGTCATCCTTGGATGTTCATCCAGCCAGCCCGGATGGTCATCCTTGGATGGTCATTCAGCCAGCCTGGATGGTCATCCTTGGA
>JAYMFT010110362.1:0-13528 GCA_038088735.1 Panulirus argus | reverse complement strand
AAACCATCTCACACCACATATTTTCCTCAAACATTTCATTTCCAATACATCCACCCTCCTCCATACAACTCTATCTACAGCCCATGCCTCGCAATCATATAAATATACTTGATCGCTGTTTCCCGCGTCAGCAAGGTAGCGCCAGGAAAGAGACAAAGAAAGACCCATCCCCCCACGTACACACTTATATACATACATGCACATATATGCACAGTACATACATATACATATCAACATAAACATATATACATACATATACATAAACATACACATGCATATACACATGTACATATTCACACTTGCTCACTCCCACCCATTCCTGACGCCACCCCGCCCCACAGGAAATAGCATCGCCACCCCCTGCGCCTGCGAGGTAGCACCAGGAGACAGACGGAACGGCCACATTCGCTCACTCAGTCTCTAGCTGTCATGTGTAATGCACTGAAACCACAGCTCCCTATCCACATCCAGGACCCACATGTATTTTTTCTTTTTCATGCATACTTGCCATTTCCCAAGTTAGCAAGTTAGCTTTCAAGAACACATGACAGAGCCTTAGAGGGAAGGCTCCTCACTTGGCCCCATTCACTGTTCCTTCTTTTGGAAAAGTAAAACCATGTGGTTTCTCACTCACTGGCAAACCACAATGGTACTAAACTTTTGTTTAAAATACCTGGATGCCCCACCTCAACACAGTTTTTATTATTCACATGTAGGTATATAAGAATAACATGGATATCTTATATCCATTTCTATACTGTCATTGGCATATGATCTCTGTTAAAAGGGTAAAACAAACATTAAGTGACTCATATATCAAATTCTTTTGTACTAAAATATCTCATTTCCCTTTACAGAAACTTCTACTTTAATTAATGATATTCCCATTTGTACAGATTCCTATTCTTACCTGATGTACGAGGTATACTATGACGATGATGGCATAATAGTGGAAAGGAAAGGAACCATCAGCCAATTTGAACATAGGTGTCATCCATACTATCCCAGCAAATACCAGCCCAAACAAAAGTCTGCAAAAAGAAAATAGGAAAACATGACACCTGACAAATTAGAATAGCAAAAAAATGCAAGAAAATAGAATTTGTAAAAGTTTGAATGGAATGAGGAAAAGCAGAAAGGAGGACAATCAAAGGCAAAGTGAAAATAATGATGGAGAAGCACAGCATATTCATTCAGACTGTAGGGTTTGGAGGCTCTGCAGAAGTCTTATTCCTGTACACAATGAACAAATGTATACAAGATACTAATTACATAAACAAATATCAAAAGCCTCTCACAAATATGAGCAAATTTATAGTTAATGAATTTGGAGGAAATTACAAAATGTTGTAAATATATACCTAAAGCGATAAGAAAGATAAATAAATTATGCTAGACAAAGAACAAAATGAAATACAGTACAAGAGATCCTGGCTTAACAATGGTTAAACTAAAAGGTCTTTCTTTTCTCAAAGAGAGAACAAGTCAACATCCACAAGAAAAGTCTCCACAATCATTGCAGATTTCAAATATTTTCCAGAGTTTGTGTTCATGGAAGCAAACTCATGCTTGTTCACTATGCCTAAATCATTCATGTGAAACAACGGTTACTCTTCGTTTATTGGCTGAAAAATTTTGACACCAAGCATGTGCAGATCTTCAGTGTAACTTTCAAGGGGATGGAGGATGAAGAAAGCCAATAATAACAGTGCCTTACATCTCAGCAAAATGGATCATTCAGCTAAAGTTACTTATATATAAGGTGACAAGGAATTCTAAGCAATTACCCAGGCTGACGATATTCGTTCCCTTTTCTATGTTATTACAGTGAATAAGAGTAAATTCAAAATTCTTAAACATCTCAGAATCTTTTTCTGATGCAAAAACTCAAAGAATAACCAAACATTTGGGAATCTATTACTGAAGCCCACCTCTACATGGAGTATAGCATAAAGAATAAGATTCGGCCCATTATCACATTAGTGGGATACCTCAAAACTGGACTTGTTTGTGAATGAGATATCCTTTGTGGTTAGCAAACAAAAATATTTATAAAGAATGGTAAGCATGATCAACTATGGTGATTAAATAATCTAATCAAACATGATAACTGGTTATTAGAAATAACTATGGTTGCCAAGGTATGAAAAGCAACCATATGGGATGAAACATCTCAAAAACATAGAGAAAGAGCTAGCCATATAAATACATTAATTGGGATAATAAAAAAAGTACACAGGCTGATACTCTAAAAGAGAACTTCTGAACAGCCATAATGACTATAACACTACAAACAACCAGTCTGAAATGTGACTAAAACTACAGTGGCTGAACAGGTACCTTTTTTTATAACTAATTGCCATTTCCACATTAGCAAGGTAGCACTAGGAACAGACGAAGAATGGCTGTATCCGCTCAGGTCCATTTTCTAACTGTCGTATGTAATGCACCAACACCACAGCTCCCTATCCAACAACCAGGCCCCATACACCTTTCCATGGTTTACTCCAGATGCTTCACATGCCCTGGTTCAGTCCATTAACAGCATGTCAACCCCATTATACCACATCGTTCCAATTCACTCTATTCCATTCACTCCCTTCACCCTCCTGCATATTCATGCCTCGATTGCTTAAAATCTTTTTCACTCCATCCTTTCACTTCCATTTTCCTTTTTCCCTCCAATTCTGACACATATATCCTCTTTTTCAACCTTTCCTTACTCATTCTCTCCATATGTCTAAATCATTTCAGCATACTCTCTTCTGCTCTCTCAACCACACTCTTAACCTCTTTTTCAACCTTTTCTTACTCATGCTTTCCATGTGTCAAAACCAATTCAGCATACCTTCTTCTGCTCTATCAACCTCACTCTTGAACAGTCTTGCTGAACTGGCATACACATCAGACAAAACCTTATTGTAGGCCTTCTTGCAGCAAGCTGCTAAGTTGGTCAAAACTGTAATGATCTGCTGAAAGGCAATTGAAGTACCTGTGACTGCCTGAAAGATTTCATGGCTTAAGATGGAATGGTTAAAGGCTTCTAATCTCACAACATCTACCAAACAAACATATACCAAATATGTCCAAAACTATGTTTCAAATTAAATTAGAGATATCTTCATAATGTTTCTCAAAGTACTGGAGGATTTCTTAGGCTGGAAGTGGTAGAAAAATAACACTAAATGTTAGTAACTTACACTGTATAGTTAGAAATGAGAAGATATGGTAGATAAATCATTAAATATTGAAGTGCACAGATGAAGGTCTTTTAGGATTCTATGGTCATACAGAATATAAGGCACACAAAAGACTGATCAAGAAGTACAGCAGGACAAGTGAAAGTACAAGGTGAGGACACAGACTTGGGAAAAGGACTCTGGAACAGAGGGATAGATGCCGAGAGAAAATATTAGGCTTGAGGTATATAAAATAGGCAAGAACAATAATTTGGGATCAGAAGCAATGGAAGTGTTTGCATGAGAAAGTGGTGTGAATGGAGACTGGCATCACTTGAAAAGTAATCTGAGCCTGTAAATTCAAAAACTAAGAGTGCTTATATTAGTTTCGAAATTCATGTTTCACTGTAACACACAGGATACAGGTTAAACATAAGTGAAGCAGGAGGCTATATGTACCTGGAAATGGGAATGGAATTAATGATAACATGGGCAAAAAAATATTGTATCAAGAATAATAACATTCAGGACAGACTATCAGTAGTGCTAGAGTATTATAATTTTTTCATACTCACTCACCATTTCTTGCCTCAGTGAAGTATGATGTGGGACAGAAGACTGAACCTTAAAGAAAAAATCCTAATTTAGCTCTTTCTTCTGTTCCTTCTTCTAGAAAGCGATGATATAGTACGGGTGTATTTCTAGCCCCCTGCTCACATCAATCTCTGTTGCCATCTATGATACACAGAAGATTTGTGGCTAGTACTCTTTCTTCCCTGTCCCTAAGAATAATATGAGGAAAACTCCCCAAAAAATAATTGAAGATAGAGCAAAATATGGACACTTCCCACACAAGTGATTCCACAAAGTAAAGTTGCAACCTTTATCTCAGGAGGAAGGTATGTCCACTACTGTGGTGGTACTTACTTCCAGTACTAAATTCAAAGTTTCAAAAATCTTCACAAGGTCAAATATAAAAAAAATGGTGAAACTATATCGTGGTATTCTACAGATCTCTCTAACAAACAAATCACATGTAATTTAGCATTTGCTAGTCTGCATGTTATCTTTAGGTTTTATGAAGTACTATATCTTAAGCCTCAATCTCTACGGCAGTTTCTAGTTTTCCAGTGCCCAATTTACAAAAGGGTTCTTGAATAAGTGGTACTAATCAGCCACAGTTTGAACATCAATAATATAAAAAAATAACTTCCAGCCTATGGAATGTCAATCCGATAAGATACTGGCTTCAAAAAGCATTTGCTTATCTTTGTAATATTCAAAATGCTCCCTTATACTTGGACTTGTATTTGGATTGTGAAAACACTATGCATACTTACATACTGGCTATCAGGGTAGGTGGGTGACATAAAATTGATAAATGAATTATCTTCTTCAAATCCAGTTAGAGATGTACTAAGGCTATTATGTATACAGAAAGGGCAAACTTTTGGGGAATGTATTGAAAAAGAAGCATGCATCATGAGGGGTGTTGTACAGGCTGTACTAATCTAGATCTACTCCATTATATTGGGAACAGAGTAATGACAGAGATATTAGATAAATGTACAGTTTCACAGCATGAATTTTTCATATATTATTAATTCCATAATATAACTGAACTCTATTGCTATATAAATAACAGTAAAATTCATTTAATACAAGAATGCTAATCATACTTTTGAATTGAAGATTATGAAAATGGTAGTGAAGCATTTACAATCAAACTTACCGTAATGGATAAGTAACCATGAAGGGAGTGAGAGGTTTGGGACCAGCAGTGTAACGGGATATGTAGAATGGGAGGAATACTTGGACAGGAGTCAGGGGGATGGAGAGAAGTGCTAATCGGTCTTTTGGGACACCACTTTCTGTCAGCTTCAGGACAGTTAATGAGTCTGCAGCAGCAAAACCAATCTGAACAAGGTAAATTTCTTTTAAGATTAATAGAATATGTAATACATTGGAGCATTGCTATTAGAAAAGATTATACAGTAAAACCTCAGTTCAGATTCTTAATGGGATTGGATATATGCTTATCATAACCTCAAAACTCACCAAGGATTCATTAGGCAAACCCAGTTATCAAGACAAGGAGAACAATCTGTAAAGCATCATTTGATAACAAAAGAGAAAAATAAAATCCTAATGATTTATGACAACATGAGTATGGACAAAAGGTATTTTGTGTGGTTACTGGAAGGTAGGTAAAGACTTAAAACAAGGAAACAACTAAATAATTATGTAAAACACTTATATAACATGTAATGTACATTGAGTCAAATACTGACTTTAATGAGGTAAATTTAAAAGTTTTCATTGGTATGAATAGGGGCAGAGGTAAAACAGCTTTAAGCCTCTACTAACTATAAACAAATGTTTAAAGTTTATGACTGTTATCTTGTACTTTTAGCAATGTTTGAGTGTCTTATGAAAAGCTCATCTTCCATAGACACAACTGTTGATTCAAGGCCCACTAAGAATTCAGATGTGGTTATGGCTCACATAGGAGTCTTCTGGATTTGCATTATTCTGTCAATACAAAATTAATTTCATGAATTCAAGCTTTAACTTTAACTAGACTACCTATGAAACTACATGCAAAATTATTTCATGAATTCAAGTTTTAACTTTAACCAGGCTACTAATGAAACTACATGCAAGTAATAATGATTGCATATCGAACATGCAATCTTATGTAACTAACAAGCAAAACAAGATATAATGTTGCACTGAGGTATCTTATATATTCTTAAATACTGCTTCATTAATGGTACATTTAAAATAAAAATGAAAATGTGAACACAAGAAAGTCAATCTGTGGAGGAAAAAGAACTATAGCCACCATACCCCTTCTTGGAAATGGTGGTGTCACCAGCATCATGCCACAGGGCTTGGCCTTGGGACCATTAATCTTCTTGATCTATGTAAATGACCGGCCAGACAAACTGGTCTCATACCTGGTTATATTTACAGGTGATGCCACCATCAAGGAAGAAGTAAAGAATAATGAAAATTGCTTCAACTTAAAAGGGGACCTTGACCAGCTCCAAAGTTGGTTTGATACATGAAGAAATTCAACTAAAGGAAATGCAAAGTAGTGATGACAGGACACAGCGAAAGAAAGCATTACTACTAATATAATTTATCAGAACATAAGGTACAGGAATCTGTGCATGTAAGGGGTTTGGGGATCAACTCCGCACCTAACTTGTCAATAAAACTCCACCTTAGATGTTTTATGAAGAAAATCTGTCTGTGGGCAAATATTAGCCTTGCATTTAGGTTCATGGATGAGGAAATGTTCAGCAAATTATTCACAATGTATGTAAGACTAAAAGTACAACATGCTTCCATAGTTTTAGGCACCGCACTTTTAGAAACATAAAGAACTCCTTGAGACAATCCAGTTTGCCCACCACAAAAAAGAGAAGAGAATGGGAGACTTACCACAATCTTTGAGTTTCTACACCAATCTGGCAAGCGTAGACAGTGAATAGTTCTTCATGACATGCAAAGACAGAGCAACCTAAGCATGGAACTAGTTGAAAAGTATGTGAAAGTGCACTAATTTTTAAATAAAAATAGCGAGAGAATGAAATTATGAAGTTGCGAATGTTGACAGTACACAAAATTTTAAAATCTTCCATGATGTGACAAAAGATTTAAGAGATGGTGCTCCATGAGTGAAGAACTCCAACCCTGTGCTGGACAAACAGGTAATCCTTCACACACACACAAAACAGACAGCAAAAAAATCAGGCAGCTTCTACGAGTCATAAAAGAAAAGAAAGAAGGCAGAATACATAGTATAACAAAAGAAAAAAAAAATCATAAAAATGCTGTGGACAAGGCAAATAACAATTCAAAACTACCCTAAAGATTTATCATGAACAAATTATCAATTAAAGAATAAATAATTAAAATGAATGATTCTGAAGGAAGCTTGAGGGGGAAATATGTGAGGAGCTCAATGACAGATTCTAAAGTGTATTCACAGTACGCAACATATTACCCCATCAGCCACAAGATGGGATGGAAAGAAGACCATGGAAAACATTAAGATATATAAAGAAGATATGAGTGGGACATTGAGGGATACTGAATCATACAAAGTGCCTGCACTTTACTGAATCTCTCCTTGTGAAGTTATGAAAGCATTGAGTCTTTAGAGTTTTTCTGCTAATTCCAGTACTATAGAGGTCTAATCTACTGAAGGTTTACAGCAGTTGAGATGTTAGACATAGATTGAGAAAATATTGGATTGGAACATTTTCTTCCAATATAGTGAACTCATGATTATCCCCACTTCTGATGTTAAGAAATCTCGAACAAACTGGAAATATATATCAAGAAATTTCTAAACTATCTGCAAAATATCCTACAAAAACTGCAAAAAAACAAAATACAAACAATACTGTATATCAAGGAACAAAGCACAATTCTATGCAATTTCAATGGATTGCAACAGGGATGCACATTATTAGTAAACTCCTCTAAATTCTTAATTAACAATGTATAATGTTCCTTAACTCCTGATAAAAAAGCAACAGTGAATCAAGTTGACTCTGTGAGGAATGAGAGACTCTCCCCCTCCCCAATTATACTGTGCACCAAAGTCCTATTCTCAACATCTGTAGATAATCATGAGTCAACTGTATCACATAAAAAACAGAAACACAAGAAAACAGGTTTCAACTTCAAGTTATGATGTGATTATTTTTACAGTAAATTTACTTAAGTTTCATATACAATAAGCAAGGAAGAAAGTATCCAAAAATATTAGACACTACACTTTTTGTTAGTTACTTTTGGTTTCATACTTTATCTACATGATAGCAAAAGATTAAAGAAGTATCAAGTACATTAAAGAAAAAATAATTTCATACAGATTCTTATCTAAAAATCACCATAATGGCTATTTACTTCAAAGTATTAATAAAAGTGTCTCAGTCATAACTACAAAAAAGAGTACAAAGAAGAGGACTTCTACATTTACAACTACAAGGAAATTGCTCACCTTACATGTCAGCAACAAGAGAATCAAATTTTGCATTGTCTTCATCTTCAGGATACGACCAAGTATTTGGTATGTGCCAAACAATCCAAACTCAGGCTCATCAAGATCAACCTGCCAAATTTGAAGTTACTGTGAATCAATGTAATTTCCTTTTCTATCTATGTGAGATTAATCAATGTACACAGCTTTACTAAATGTATGTGCAGACTAAGAGCATATGCTTGTGTCAAAGCACATGTACAGCATGAAGTAATCTTCAACAGGAATGGAGTTCTCAATCCTATACCCTAACTTTTCAGTCACCTTCAGTAATACAAAGAAAATAGACAATTCAATTATTATAGTAACTGTATAAATATGTATATATACATTTATTCTTTTTTACATGTTTGTTATTTACATGATTTTCAATCACTTAGATTTCCTATGCAAATTCTTTTTCTCAAATAAATCCACTCTGCTAACATTTCCCTTCATGCTCAGTTTTCTTCTTTTCAGCAATCCTTCTCACATTATTCTGTTACTAATAGGTGCTAACAACTTCAATATTAAAACTTGTATTCAAAATTTTGCATGAAATAAGCCACATGAAATAACACAACCAGTCTCTAAATCTGTCCAGCCCCATCTACTTCACTGCAGATAGATTAAAGAACTAACTGCCAAACTTTTTCATGTGCTATTCTATATAAAATGAAACAAGACATGTACTAAAACTTTTCACAACGATTAACTTACCTCTGATTTGTCTTTTTCGTGCTTCAGTAACCAGACTCCAGTTGTTGTTAAACAGAATACCAAGCCCCAGAAATAAAGGAAACCTGTAGAGAAAAATATTAAAATAAGAGATTTCTGCTCTCTGAACAAAAAAAGTTGTTTATTTCTTTGCCTATTCTGACCTCCATGGAAGCAAAACAGTCAAAGAAAATGATTATCAAATGATTTAGCCATTGAATCCAGGACACCATGAACATGAACTGACAAGAAAATCTTACAGAAATCTTAAAGTTTCAAGCAGGAATGCAGCAAATTCAAACTTTTCCAACAAGTGGCTATTACAAGAAATTTGCCACATACTGAAAGCAAAAACATGGTTTCATGGATTCATTCATTTTGAAAGGTAGATAAACTATTTTACACAATATATAAAGACAAAGTAATCCTATAGATGTTGTGGGAAAAGATAACAAACTATGACTGCGTGTCTCATGAGGGGTTCAGGCTGTATGGGCGAGCAGTCATCACAAAGTGGTCTGGGAAGTGTAAGAGTCGTTATAAATTAATGTGCGTCCTCAGCCAGCTAAAGGTTTAAATAACAAACAATGAATACATAAAATATATTAAAAATATTATTTATCCCAGCCCTAAATACACTCTTTTCTCAGCCTGGTGATCTAAAGCGCTGATATATATATATTACACTAAGTATGCTACACTATATTGTTCATGTAACATTCACATGCACAGACTCAACACTTGTAAGCAGGCATTAATCACAAAGACTGGGGAAAACAAGTGATGTTCAAAGGAAATAGGTATGGTTATATGGACTCGAATGGGAAAATGACAGCATTTCCCCCATTGACTGTCATTTCATATTCTTCTCAATGACAACATCTTCCCATTCAAGGCCATACATTACTACCATACATACATTGCCCAGATGCTGCTCCACATCAATATATCAACTTTGCAGCTTTAACAGGAAGATGCAGGCATAAACTTGTTTCTAATAACTATGATCTCAGCCTTCTCCAGTATGCCACTGAATTCTTGGATGTGGAAACCTTGGTACTGAGGGATGAACGTCAGGCTTCACGCCATGCTGGGTGACTCGGCATACTAACAAGAGTATCAGATGTGACAGACTTAAATGAGTGTCAAGTATATATAGTGGTTTTATTCGTTCCTGTTATACTTTTGTCATTAGTCCTGTAATTCCTCATAATTTTCCAGTTTCATTATGAAATTATAATAGTGACAATTCAAAATTTTTGCCAAAAATAATTTCTTCCCTAAAACCTTACTGTGACCCTGAGGAACATCCTTACAACCCTCATTTAGGTTGCGGCCTTAGGTTTGGTGACCACTTCTACAGATTATCATTCTGATAAAGATAGTTAATGTACAAGACCTATGAATACACAGGAAGAAACACTATATATCCCAAGAACCTGAATTTACTCTGAATATTCTGCTTTCACACACACTTCCAAAATCTATTACCAGCTATTGGAGTTTCTATCTGGAGTCTGTTACCAAAAGTTGTCGCATTTGCAAACAAAAACCAAGACCCACCTTCAGCGGGAACGACTTACTAGTAACTCACAAAAAAATGAAAAAACTCACCTGGAAGAGTAATAAGGGAATCATCCTGACCAAGATAGTTAATGCAGAAGTCCTTTGATTCCAGAGCAAGAAACACCACATATCCCAGGAAGTAGCCTGCTGTTTGCCCAACGGAATTGCAAGTTGAAGCCCATCCAACGTTTTTTCTAAAGAAATAATGGGAACCTTATCCAATAAAAAAATTACTGCATCTATAATCTACATTCAGTAAATCTAAACTCCCTAAGGTATGGTTATTTCCCAGTGAAACTTCTAGGATAGCAAGGAGGGACTTTCCACATGAACACAACTTGTTTTTCTCTGTCAAATGACAAATCATAAATCTTCTGCAACATATCCCGTAAAACCAGCTTGAAAATCATGGCAATAATTTACTACAGAAGGAAAGGATGGTTAAAATCAATAATTTTCTATGCATTCAAACGTTTGGTTCATTTTTCTCTAACTGAATTTGCATCGCAGGCAAACTAAGAGGTTCTCTCTTATTTCTCATTTTCCTTAATAATTCATCCCATGTATAAACATCTTTTTTTTTTCATCTATGTCACTTCCTTTTCTAACCCATATGGTAATGAATTCACTTCAGATTCTACTTTTCTCATTACAAATACCACTTTATTAAGCCCAGATAATGAATAAAACTTTTACACAAGAAAAAAAAAAATACCTTGACAGAATGGTGAGAGCCCATCCATCTACAGCAATATCTTGTGTAGCAGCTAAGAAATTGAGGAGGAAAAACATGCAAGTGATGAGAGTCACATTAGGGGCAGAATCCTCGCCCTTCCCTAATAGCTCGTTGACACTGCGTGAAAGTAACAGCATGAACACTCCTGAAAAATGTACATTACAATACAATTAGAGGATTCCTTGTACTACTGTAAAGGCATCATGAATCCTATATCAACCAAAATACAAATTTAAAGACTTCTAAGATTACAGAAAAGTACTCGATGAACATAGCTGCACAAAGTAAAGTTACTTTCAAAATTGACAAAAACATTTAGAGAACATTGATACACAATATATAAATCTAGGATGCATGCTAGCACACCCAAACTTTTAATTACTGATGGAATTCTACGCAAACTAGTCAACCTTAACATATCAATACATGACAGACCTTATGATGGGGACTAAACGCATGACAGTATGAATAAACTTAGAAGAACCACAGAATTCCAGTTCTAGTTCTACATGAACAAGACATTTTCTAAGCCATATTAAGACATGTTTTCAGTTTCTTGTCACCTTTACAAGTTTCTATCCTTCTGGCAAGCTTCTGAAAGTGAATTACATCAGTAAGCAGCAATGAATTCCAAATCATATTCATGACATATCAAAAACATTCTTATCTGAGTGGAAGTACATGATATATTTCAATTACGCATTCTTATCTTTAATGGCACAACTTGGCTACGACATACATGTTCATTATTCATCTGCATGCACATGTATGTTCATCTATCTATAGCACTGACAACTGTCCCCAGCTGGAACTCCTTCAAAGGGGTGGCCACAGCAATAGAGTTTTGCATGACTAGTGAACTCCAGTGCTAAATCTTAGCCTTTTGTGCCTCACCCTTAACAGGCCACTGGCAAAGGGCAACTCAAGCATAGTGTTTGTAGAGTCTCCTACCTAATGTTCCTACTGACTTCTTCTACCTAATGCTCCTTCCTTATGTTCCTACCTAATACCTCTACCTAATGTTTCTACCTAATGCTTCTGCCGAGATGTTCCAACTTACTTCTATTATCTATTGCTCCTAACATTTTGCCAAAAGGCAGGGCTAGCACATAGTGCTCATCGCATGAAAATCTAAAGTTACAAAAAATGAACTGTGTGAGTTAAGTGTAGCAAAGTGCTAGGTATGATAAGAAGAGACTGTATGCTTGAGGCAAGTTAATTATCATGAAAAGGTGTAGTAAATGTTTTATTCTGTTTTATATAGGGTAGCATATGAACAAGTTTGGCAGTTAGGTCTTTTATCTATCTGTAGTAAAGTACACTGGGCTGGACAGAATTAGAGGCTGTAAGTACTGCCCAAATGCCTTCCTAGATCCTAAGAAAGGGGAAGAGCAGAGCATTTTACAATCAAATCTAATGCATCCAATATACTTCACTTAATATTGCCACAATTGTAACACATACAATAACAAAATGAGGCTAAACTAGATGCAACATCTCTGCATGAACTATCCTACTGTGGACAGTGCATTTGAGATTCACTGAATTACACATACACAAATCCTCCTTGATTGTACCCTAAAACAATAAAAAGTCTTCTTTCAATTCTGTCATCTGCAGCTAATAATTTGTTTAATGGTCTGTGGATATATTTAGCGAAAATCTGCCGAAGCAGTAAAGGGGTGTCACCATAAAATTCTAATGTAGACATACTTCAAGATATTCCCCTATTTGATTCAGCTACTCCGATATGATGACCTACAAGCAACCCCTGAGCACTATCATGCGATAAAAAAATTAAATAATTATACATGAAGAAATGAAGAATCATGCTAGTCATTGGAACACACCTATCAAGTATTGTGAAGGTATCAGCCATGATTTACGCCGTCCCATCCTCTGGAAGTACACTGAGTCAACCAAAGGAGCCCATAATAACTTAATGCTGAAGGGCCAAAATGATAAGCTGAAAGTAGCCTGAAAGACAAAGAGTGATTACACTTAACACTGTATATGTATTTTCTTTTTTCATACATACTTGCCATTTCCCGCATCATCAAGGTAGCATCAAGAACAGATGACAGAGCCTATATGTATATATTTTTTTTTCCATACATATTCGCCATTTCCCGCATTAGCAAGGTAGTGTTAAGAACAGAGGACTGAGCTTTAGAGGAAAAAATCATCACTTGGCCCCCTTCTCTGTTCCTTCTTTTTGAAAAGTAAAAACAGGAGGGGAGGATTTCCAGCCCCGCGCTCCCTATATATATATATATATATATATATATATAT
>JAYMFT010110351.1:0-10000 GCA_038088735.1 Panulirus argus | reverse complement strand
CATGGGAAGTCTTTACTTCCACAAGTGTCTGTGAAAGCGCCAAAGTACATATGATGTTAGACTTCCGTTCCTTAATTCATATCACTATTGTATGTGCAGGATCACCGCCTATATGTTCAGCTACGCACACACGACACTGTTAAGGCTGGAGAGGCGTGCAGCGCCGGCAGTCGTGGAGTCAACCGTTACAATTAAGATTTCCGTCATCATGTCTGTATAGTTTTCTTGTGGTCAGATATTTTCATACGTACATAAAACTATAGATTATCCATCTTATTTGCTGCTTATCGCGTAAATCTACATTCTTAAAGAAAGTGTCTTTTGCTCTAGGTCTGCCTCCAACTTTTTCGTAAACATTTTTTCTAACATGATAATATTACATTATTATCTTTAGAATTTTGAGAAGAAAATTGAATCAACTTACCATTTCTTGTTCAAACTATTCAGCGTCATTTATAATTCTAGCGATGTATGGGATATTAGAAAAATTGCAGTACCCTAATAAGTAGTGTGGTGCTCCTTATTACAGGAGGAAATTCTGTACAGACTACCGTGAAATGAGATACTTCCAAGCTCATTAATGCACTCAAAATTTAGGTGAGGTGTTTGGGTTGTTTCTGGCCTCATATATATATATATATCTTTGACTTATTTATGGTCCCCATCTGTGTTTGGCTTGTTTCTGGTCCCCACGTGTCCTCCTTTCGGTTGCCTCATGTGATTCTGTTTCGGCTGTTTATGGGGTTGCGTCTATTCCCCAGGTGTCTATGTGCGGTTTTTTCTAGTCCCCATCTGTCTATGTTCCGGTTGTTTCTGGCCCCCATGTGTTTAAGTTGCTTTTTTGCCTCTGTATGTCTGTGTTTGGCTTCTTTCAGGCCTCCATATTTCTATGTCTGGTTTGTTCTTGGTCCCCATGTGTCTGTGTCTGGGACGTTTATGGCTCCAGTGTATCTGTTTTCCGGATGTTTTTGGCACTCATGTGTGTGTGTTTGTGTTGTTTCTGGCCCTCATTTGTCTATGTTTAGCGTACTTATGTCCACATTGTCTCTTATGTTTAGATGTTTTTAGCGCTCATGTGTGTGTTATTCAGTTGCACCTGGCCCGCATATTTTTGTGCTTCAGTTATGTTTGGCCTCCGTGTATCTAAGATTCGATTGTTTTTGGCCCTAGTGTATCTATGTTTGGTTTGTTTCTGGTCCCTGTGTATCCGTTTTCTGATTGTTTCTGGCTCCTTTATTGGTTGTCTCTGTTCCACTATCTGTCTATGTCAGGGTTATTTCTGGTCTCCATGTATCTGTGTTTCCTTCGCCTCTGGCTCACATATGTCTGTGTTTTGTTGCTTCTGGCCTCCATGTGGCTGTGTTTCTGCCACCCAGATATGTGTCTTTTGGTTATCTATGGCCCCATTTACTTGAGTTTGGTTATTTCTGGCTTCCAAATATCTGTGTCTGGGTTGTTTCTGGCTCCAAAGTGTTAGCGTTTCGGTTGTCTGTGGTCTCTATGTGACTATGTCTCGTAGTTTTTGGTCCCCATGTGTCTTTCTTTGGTTGCTTATGGCCCCTTGTTTCTGTTTTTGGATCGTTTCTGACCTCAGTGTTCTGTGGGTAGGTTGTTTCTAGCCCTCATGTGTCTGTGTTCCAATTTTTCCCTGTCCCATAATTCTGTGTTTGGATGTTTTTTACCTCTCTGCGTCTGTGCTCGGGTTCTTTCCGGCCTCTTTGTGTCTGTGTCTGGCTTTAATTTTTTGACTTTCACGTGTCTGTTTTGATTGTTTATGGCCCCCCATATATGTGTTTCGATTATTTATGGTCCCAATGTCTCTGTGTTTGGTTTGATTTTGGCCCAATGTTTTTGTGTTTCGGTTGTTTCCGGCCTCTATATGTCTGAGTTTGGATTCTTTCTGGTCCTTAAGTGCCTGGAATTCAGTTATTTCTAAACTCCATGTGATTTTGTTTCGGGTTTCTCTAGCCCCATGTGTCTGTATCTAGGTTGATTATCTTTGGCCTGTATCTATCTGCCCCAATATGTCTGTGTATTCGCTGTATTTGGCTTCCACATGTCTGTGTTTTGCTTCTTTCTGGCCATTATGTATTTGTATTTTGCTGTTTTGGCCCTTAGTACTTCTGTTTGGGTCTTCTTGGCCCCAATATGACTGTTTTCCGGCTGTTTCTTTCCCTATACAACAGTGTTTTAGTTGTTTCTGACCCCATATATCTATGTTTGACTTATTTCTGGCCCCCATGTGTCTGTTTTTCGGTTGCTTCTGTCCCACGAGTGTCTGTGTTTCGGTAGTTTCAGGCCCCCATATGTCTGTGTCTCATGTGTTTCTTCCCTCATTTTTCTATGTTTAGGTTGTTTCTGGCCTTTAATGTTTGTGCTTTGTTTGTTTCTGGCCTAAAGTCTTTGTGTTCCGTTTCTTTTTTGCCCTCATGTGCTTGGGTTTCTGTTGCTTCTGGTCCCAAAATGTCTGTGTTTGGGTTGTCTATGGCTCCCATGTGTCTGTGTTTCGGTTCTTTCTGGTCCCCTTGCGTTTGTTTGCTTTTTTTCTAGCCCCATGTGTACGTGTTTGGGTTGTTTCTAGCCCCTGTGTATTCTTTTGGGTTGTTTCTGGCATCATGTGTCTGTGTTTCTGACTTTCTGGGTTCTTAAGTGTCTTGTGTTCGGGTTGTTTCTGACCCCAATGTGTTTGTTTTTTGGTTTGTTTAGGGCCCTCATATATGTATGTTGCGGTCGTTTCAGTAGTTATTGGTCCTAACGTGTCTGTGTTATGGTTGTTTCAGGCCCCCGTGTGACTGTTTTGTTACTGGGCCTCCAGTATCCGTTTTTGGTTGATTCTGATCCTCAAGTGTCTGCGTTTAGGTTGTTTCTGATCCCTATTAGTCAGTTATCGGTTGTGTCTTACCCTCATTTGTCTGTATTTTGTCTGTGTCTGTGTTTGGGTTATTTCTAGTTATCATGTGTCTGTTTTGGTTTGATCTTCATCCTCATATGTCTCTGTTACGGTTGTTTCTGGCCCCCGTATGCCCGTTTGAGCTGTTTCAAGTCCTTATGTGTCTGTTTAGGTTGTCTCTAACCCCCATGTTTGCTTTGTTAATGAGGCCCGTGCGTGTGATTCGGTTGTTTCTGGACCCATGTGTGTGTGCGGGCTGTCTCTAGCCCCAGCGTGTCTGTCTGAAAGTTGACTTAGGCCACCACGTGTCTCTGTTTAGTTGGTTTCTCGCCTTCATGTGTCTGCTTGGGTTCTTTCTAATCCAAACTTCAGTTTTTTGGTGTGTGTTTTTTTGTCCCTGTACGTCTGTGTTTCGTTTTTTCTGGTTCTCAGGTGTCTGTTTTTCAAGTTGCTTGTGGCTCCATATGTCTGTGTTTGGGTTATTTCTGGTCCCCATGTGCGTGTGTTTAGGTTGTTTCTGGCCCCTAAGTGTCTGTGTTCGGTTGTTTTTGGTCTCTGTGTCTGTGTTAAGGTTGTTTTCGGCTCCCATGTGACTATATTTGGTTTCTTACTGGCCCTCAAGTATCTGTTGTTCGGTTAATTCTAACCCTCATGTGTCTGCGTTGTGCTTGTTTCTGATCCCCATAAGTCAGTTTTTCGGTTTTCTAACTATCATTTGTGTGTGTTTGGCATATGTCGCCCCTTTATGTCTGTGTTTGGGTTGTTTTTTACCCCTTACGTCTGTGTTTGTGTTTTTTTTCTGGCCAACATGTGTCCATGTTTGGTTTGTTTTTGGTTCTCAGATGTCTGTGTTTTTTGTTTTGGGCCCCAAGGGTCTGTGTGGGTTGTTTCTAACCTCTGTGTGCCTGTGTTTGCCTTGTTAATGGCTTCCATGTGTTTCACTTTAGGTTGATTATGGCCTATATGTGTCTGTTTTTGGCTTGTTCTTGGCCACCATGTGTCTGTGCTTTGCCTTTTTCTGGCCTGTATGTGCCTGTGTTTGGCTGTTCTAGCCAAATGTCTGTGTTTTGGTTCACTCTGACACACATGTGTCTGTTTCTGTCAAAGTGCAACAATTTTTTTTTGTTGTTGTTGTTAATCGGTAATAAGTGTTATTTTCTAATTGATTATGTTTGAAATGTAAAGAAAATGGCTATTATTCCCTCGAAACTTTTCTCTTGTGATCAGGACAGTGATATTTTGAAATTGACCTATTTTTTCAGAACATTCCGGATAGATTCAGTGCTGAGTAGCTGACATAGAACTTTCTAGAAGCTTCCAGTAATATAAATAGTAGCATAAATATAAGAGCCTTAAGCCAACTGGCTCAGTATAATTTTGGAGCTTAAGTGGATACATATACATACATTTTTCTGAGTAAGCGTTTAGAGGCTGCAAGCACCCGGTATACGCAATTTGCTATGTCTGCGACCAATTTATCAAAGCAAGAGCGAAAAATTACTCCGTGGCAGCATCTGCTAAGATATGTGAGTCCTACAAGGCATATATCGGCATGCCTGGCTCACTCGATGGCCTCAAAGAAGAATACAGCAGTTTCAAGACCTTGCTAGGAGCTTTGAAGTATGATGAGTACACCTGGGGGTCATCGGAGACTTCAAAATGGTGGCATTCCTGATGGGTCTCCAAGACGGTTTTATCAAGTTTCCCTGCTATCTCTGCCTATGGGACAGCAGGGACACAGCGGCGTTGTACCACGGGCGGGACTGGCCACAGACAACTGAATTCGCTGTGGAGATGATCAACGCCAAGTGGGAGCCACCAGTGGACCCCCGGAAGGCGTTGATGTCACCACTGCACATAAAATTAGGCCTTATGAAACAATTCGTCACAGTTCTTGATAAGGAGTCTGCAGCCTTCAAGTGCCTTCAAGACTTCCTCCCTAAGCTGTCTGAGGCAAAGGTCAAAGCCGGTGTCTTCGTCGGACCACAGACAAAGAAGGTCCTGGAGTGCAAGGAATTCCCAAGAAGCTCATTAGGAAGGAGAAAGCAGCTTTGTCGCAGTGGTTCGGGGCTTCCTGGCCAATCACAAGGCCGAAGCACTATGTGGAGCTGGTTGAGACTAAGGTGAAGAATTAAGGCAAAATGGGCTGCAGGATGTCCCTCAGAGTCCATATCCTTGACGCTCATCTTGATAAATTCAAGGGGAACATGGGAACGTATTCGGAGGAGCAAGGCGAGCGCTTCCATCAGGATATACTGGGCTTTGAACGCCGCTACCAAGGAACATACAAGGAGAAAATGATGGGAGATTATATTTGGGGTCTGATTCGTGAAAGTGATTTACAGGAAAATCGTAAATCTCGAAAAGCTACTCACTTCTACATCTTTTGCCATCACTCTTTTTTAACAGTGTAAATACATGTAAATTTTGATACATACGTTGTTTGTCTGACTTTATGTGAACCAAAATGTGTAAATTCGCCCGTTGTCCAATTGGAAATAGATAAATCTCACAGAAGAAAAGCTTGAAAGGAATGATAGTCTTTTCCTCTATTTCTTATGCATAAGCAATTAGGAAATAACACTTACTTCCCCGGAATAAAAATTGTCTTCTGCTATTTTATAAAACGGGGTAACTTTCACAATCACAGTCCTTTATGTTTCAGCAGCGGAAATACGCCCTGATCATTGGGATGGTTTAAGGTGTTTCAGGTGTGGTGTCCGGTGCTTCGCTAGGCGTGTAACACTCCAGAGTTGATTTCGAGTCCACTATGACATGATCAATGTCATTCGCCATGGAGGCGACACAGAGTATGCGTGGAGTGATTATCATTTCCCCTTACAATGAGAGTTATACCAAGGCAGAAACTGACAGGCGTGTTGGCGTGTCCTACAACACTGGCATTGTGGATACGTCGATATGAAGACTGGTAGCACGGATAACCAGCATCGCAGTGGTCGCTCCCGTTGCACAATACCAGGACAAGACCAGGTTCCCAAGACAGCACAGTAGCGAAACCATATCAGTTCTTTACACCTCTCCGTTTATCACACGTGCTGTTTATAAGTACCCATATTAATGTTGCCCTTTATCTATCGCTGGCGTAGGTTATTGCCTCAGCAATCCGTGACCGACCATTCACTAGTGCTTCCATTATTTGCAATGATCTTGCTTTACGATGCAGCCATCAAACTATCCGCAACAGGCACCACAGCCTGGAAGGTGCACGGACGGAGACCTGCACTGACACCCAAAATCATCCACATACGTAAATATGAAGCAGAGGATGGCATACCCGCTGGAGTATGACGACCAACCGGTTTGCTTCTGGAAGCAGATCGTTTTCTGTGATGGCGACAACCAAGAACCAGAAATGTGTCAAACGCATCTTCTCTTTGTTGGCAAAATAGATTGCAACAATAATGAAAAATAATGAAACGTGCCTATTAGGGATGATGGGCACCTACTACTCTCACAGTGTAGTATATTACGTTGTCAGCACTGTATCACGTCTATCATTGTCATAATAGGAATTACTGTGGTAGTTTTAACCCCTGCATAATCGTAATCTAACGGGATTATGTATACTTCCATCTGTAAGACTAGTATTTTCATTGTTGTTGTTGCTGCTTTATGATAATTTGATAATTCTGCAACATCCATCTTTAGTCATCAGGTTTTAGTTTATCTAAGCATAGTATAGTGTGCTATTTCATTCGTCATTCGACGTTTGTTCCTAGATCGAACACCGTTGCCGACTACTTTATAGGTTTTTGATTTGAGATTGACGCCCATCATGTTATGGGTACTGGGAGGAGTGGACGTGTGACTGCAGGGTTGTAGGGAGGGATACAGGCAGGGGGCGTTGGGGAGCTCTCAGATGTGGGTCCGGGTCGTGTCACGGGGCAGAAGTGTTGGTGGAAATTATGTTACCTTCTGTGAGGGCAATGCGCTACCGTGTGCCAGAGCGTTATGCCTCCTCCATGACAACAGCCCCATCCACACCTGTCAGGCTGTCTAGGTTTGGTTTGAACAACGCCACGGAATCACAGTGAGTCACATCCACCCTCCTCCTCAAACCTGAACCCTATCGAGCATCATCTGGGACGTCATGGAAAAAACTTCCCACACAACTGCCATCGTAGTCGCGCTGTGGTCACTAGTAATGCCTTGCAGGCATGGCAGCCCCTTCGTCGCCAAGAGGGACAACAGCAGACGACTTCAGAGTTGGCGGCATCCAATCCTCGACGACTGAAAGTGTTTTGGACGCGGGAGCTGGTTATACCAAATACTAATGTAGTAAACGTGAGATGCCATTACTCTTTACCTCATCCATTATCATATTACTACCTTGATATCTAATACAAGTATGAGCACCAAATGCTACTTAAGGATGCAGTCAACATATACACTTACTCTTTGTTAACGTTGTGCGAAGAAGCATTTAAGCATTACCATGCACATATTGTTTACTGTATAACATGGATAATGCCTTTACGCTGTCATTCCCAGTCAATATAGCCATACAAATTATATTCATATGGAAGATGTTAATGACAACCGGCAGGAAATGTCGTATATACTACATGGCAATTATTGTGTTATGCAGGGCTACCACCACATCCCAAATACTTAGCTCAGAAGTGCCTTGATGTTAAGACATCATTTTTCAGATACACAAGGAGGTAAATCTGCCATCTGGACCTTATGCCTTACCCACTTGTACCTGGAGGAGCAGTCGAAGGACCTTACACAGGAATAGTCATGAGTTCCATAGTAGGAGGTGGGCGTGGAGGACTAAATGAGAATCATCCAGAGTAGAACAGAAGAGAATAAGATGTGGAAAAACTTCTTTATCAGTAATATTGGCTATAGATCGTTTAGCTCATAATAAGGTTTAATAATAGAGGTTACTGGAGATACTTTTGGGAATGGACTAGAAAGATATCTGTAGAAAATATTAAATCAACAAATTCTTTTCTATGATAGTGCGCTTGTTGCTAAGATTAACAGCTTTGCAATAATTACGTGCAGAGATGAAGGCAGAATGGGACTCATGCTGTGGAAGAGCGATCTAACTATGATATGGGGATAAATCCAACCAGCCTATATAACCTTCGTAAGTATTTGTGGATAAGTTAAGTTATGCAGGGATGATTCTATTAAGGGTGACAGTGGCGAAGATGTACATGAAAACAGAGTCAGGCAAAGAAAAAAAATGGGGTGTCCTGAATGTTCTGGTAAACGTGAAAAATGTATTCAGTAGTGTACATGAAGCTTACATGAAGGAGCACAGGTCCTCAAGATGATATATGGACGTGAAAATGAAGAGCATTAAGGTCAGGATGAGAATTAGTACGAGCAAGGGAGATGAAGAATTTGCTTAGTATTATTTAAACTGTTAAGAGAGCTAGAATGAAGATGTGAGAAGGTGGGTTATAAAGTGTGAGGGATTCATCAGAAAGGTGCAGGAATGAAAGTCCTTTAGGACGGTGTCGACTTGTAAAACGTATAGCAGATTTGTCAAGATGGCACTTACCAAGGCAGTAGAAGGATCATGGACAAGAAGTAGAAAACGCGAGAGATGAATAGTTGGAGTGAAATCATTTTTTTAGGGATAGGAATGTCTCAAATATGGATACTAGAGGAAGTATCAAATAGGATGCACAGGAAGAATTTGGTGTGTGGAAGGGGTGTGAATGGAACCATTAACCTCACGTGAATCATCCCAAAATGAAAAGAAAGGAACGATCAAGTTTCACTTGAAACACTGGGCATGTGCTGAGTGATCCAGCGGAGGCTGTAAGTATCTGATAAACTTAGTTCAACTGGGTACGAGAAATGTCAACAGATACATAGATAAGTCGACAGATCAATAGAGAATCACAGGAGCAATGAAGCTTTAACGTTGTCTTTTTAACGTGATCCTGAGTTATTCGAAAGTCACCAATACATATCGAAAATGAATATTCACATTTCAGTTCGGTTCCCTTTAAATGACAATTAGAGGAGATTTTACTTTCAAGTTATAGCAATAAAACATGCAAATAGCAGCCGTATTGCGCTGTAACCATCGTTACACCAGTGAATAATGACTTGTTAGTGGAATATTCACACATATGTAGTGGTATGGGCATTGGGCTCACCTCAATGAGGAGGACCAACAACAAACTCCAGTAGTGGCAAGAAGACTGTGCTCACCTTTATGAGGAGGGCCGAAAGACGCACCAGTAGTAGCATGAGCACTGTGCTGATCTTGATGAGATGGGCCGACAGAATGCACCAGTATTGGAGTGAGTACTGTGCCCATCATGATGAAGAGAGCCGATAACATGCTCCAGCACTGGCTTGAGCACTGTGCTCACCTTGATGAGGAGGGAGGACAGCATACACCAATAGTAGCATGAGCACCATGCTGAACATGATGAGGACGCACGACAGAGTTCACCAGTATTGGCATGAGCGCCCTGCTCACCGTGGTGGGGAGGGCCGACGGCAGGCACTAGTACGAGCATTAGCAACGTGCTCACCTTCATGAGAAGGGTCGAGAGCATGCACCAATAATAGTATGAGCACCATGCTTACCTTGATGAGGAGGGCCTACACCATGCACCAGTAGTAGCATGAGCATTGTGGTCACCTTGATGAGGAAAGCCAACATAATGCACCAGTAGTGGCAGGAGCACTGTGCTCATCTTAATGGGTAGGGCTGATAACATGCACCAAGATTGGCATGGACACTGTGATCACCATAATGAGTAGGGTCGACAGCATGCACCAATAGTGGCATGAGCACCGAACTTGCCTTGATGAGGTAAGCCGATATCATGCACCGGTAGTGGCATAACTAATGTGCTCACCTTGATGAGGAGAGCCGACAGCTTATCGGAGGTGTTGTAGTACCTGGATATGGAATGGATCATCCTCACAGTGTTGAACAGCATCATGATGTAAGGCGTCATCCCGGGCTGTTGAAAAACACATTCATTGGATATTTCTTTCCTGTCGGTGACATTAATGTTTCTTGTGGATATATACGTGTGTGAGTGCTTTTAGTATAGTATACATTCAAATTTCACAATGAAACGGATGTATATATATTTACATATA
>JAYMFT010110340.1:0-13528 GCA_038088735.1 Panulirus argus | reverse complement strand
ATATGCAGAAAATCACAACAAAGACGTCACATAATAAATGCAGAAACACTACTAGGAAAAGGAAACACGAGAATCCTGAGCTCTTTCGTGTATTACCATATCGTCAGAGGACTAATGACAAATAGAGACAATATAGGTTATGTATACAGAACCGGAGGAAACATGGAATTAGTTCAAGTAACCTTGTAATCAGTGGGAGGCAAGGTTGGCGCAAGAGTCTGCGTGACCCACGCTCGACCTGACCTTGACATGACATCTCCCGGATGACCTCATACAAGAAGAACCAAACACAAGGTAGACTTACATGGTGCAATGTAAACAAAAGAACAGCCAATAAAGCTTTTTACAATTTTTTCGACAATAAATGGATCATGCATTGGCTGAATGCCAATATACTATCATCATTTAATTATGCTGGATTCTATTACATTTCTTTCATCCCAGTCCCAACACTCAACAATAATTGGAAAAGTGCCAAGCCCCACAGACTACTCTGCAGTTTATCTCAATCATTCCATTGCCCTTGTTCGGACCAGTGACAGAAAACTTCTCCCCATATACCGTATCTCTCCAGATCATTCTATCCAATGCAAGCCTCACGCTTCTCTTAACGTTCAGTCTTCGCTTTATCAAAAGCCTCCTTCATAACATTATCCATCTATTTTCTCTTTGGCCTCCCTTATTCCCAGCTTCCTACCACTTTTGGCACATGGATCCTCTTTCTTGGTCTCTTCTTACCCACTTCATACATCCTAACCATTTTAAGACACTATGGTCGATCCTCTCAATCAGACTGTCCTCAGTTCTTACGTGACTGAACTGCCTCATGCCAAGTATAGTCTTCAAGCACCTCATTTTCAGCATATCCACACTTTTCCTTGTTTCTTTTTAATTCAAGAACCAAGACACTTACATGATGAACAACGATTCGAAAAGGCAATGATTCAACCAGTTTTTGTTAAACTACACATAAACATAGTTTATTTGTATTTCAAAGATAACGATGTCCAAGATATCTCACTCTCTTCATACGTCTAGCACCTTCAGAACAATGCAGTCTGTTGCGCATCTTCAGGTACTGAAATAGTTGTTTAAGATAACCACTATAAACTTTCATTAAGTAAAAACGTGGGCTTTCAGAACACAGGGAATAAGTTTTTCCCAAGATGGTGCTAAAATATTTTCTGGCTCAGGGATTATTCCTGCACTCTTTCTTGTAAAGTGTTAGTTTTCGTCTTTATTACTTCTCTTTCTCTACTTCCTTTACCCTGTCCCAATTTTCTTTCGATCTTTATCCTTTTTCTACACTTCTTCCTTAAGACTTTCCCCAAAGCGTCTCTATCAACCCTTTCATATACATTCTCCAGATCCATTAATGTCTCATACAAATCCATTTGTTTTTCAAAGTATTTCTTACATACATTCTTCAGATTAAACATCTGACCCATACATCCTCTATCACTTCTGAAACTACACTGCTTTTCCCCAGTCTGATGCTCAGTACATACCTTCGCCCTCTCAGTTAATACCCTCCAATACAACTCACCAGGTATACTCAACAAAGGTGTATTGGAGGGAATTGATTGAGAGGGGGAAGGCAAGCACTAAGCATCTGGTTAGGGAGGAGTAGTGTCGTTTCAGATGTGGTAGAGGATGTCTTTTTTTTTTCTTGTCATCTTAAAACCATTCAGTTTTCTTTGAAGATAAGAAAATGCCTCAGAGCGTCCTGCTGTTGGTGCAACTAATCCTAGAGGTCAAGATATATTAGAAAAGAAATCTGAGAACGAGTCTCTATACATTAGGTCAGTAGGTCGAGATCCTCTCAGTCTAGCATACCTTCAGATGCCCATTTCCATGTGTGGAGGTCCCTTTGTACGTCTTTTCATGAGCCACTGGACGCTGTGGTATGTACGTATACCAACAACTTCAAGAACTCTATTGTTGGTTGCACTTGGACGTTGGTTGTCATCAGCTCTTCCTGTCACTGTGTCCATGTTTGCTTACGTTTTGCAGGAGCTATGAATATTTCCATGAATCAAACCCTGAGATTACTAAACTATGAAGGATGAATTCAAAAAATCCTTTTCTTGTTCATATATTACCTAACCTGAATTATTTGGGTTATGTTTCGCGATGTGAGGATTTCAAACCCGAAATTATCACTTCTATACAGTGAAACATGAAACTCAATTTCTGTTAATTAAATGATTATCCATAACAATTATATTAAATCTACGATTCAGGGAGGGTTCATACCTATGCCATCATGCTCATATGAGAGAAGTTTCAAAGAAACAGATAGATCCCAGCACTAAAACTGAACAAGCTTCGTCACAGCAATAAAATTTTCACAGCACATCCCGGGCCAAGCGTCAAGCCTCAGACACATTCTCAAGAGACTTGGGCATATTTAGACCACATCCCTCCGCTGGCCTGAACCATAATGTTTACATATAGCTTGGTATGCCGCGGTATCTCTAATTCTCTGCGTACTAAATACAGTAATAATAGACGAGGACTCTTTGTACTGACTCTCGAATTGTTACTAAGAATCATAAGATACATCCTTGGATGAACGTAAGTAATGCACTAACAATTATATTGTGATTATGGTGAACTGCATTGTTGTGAATCTGAACACTGCTCTAGTGCTACATCTCCCTCGTTAGTGTTAGTGTTAAGAATACAAACATTATATATGTATCTATATTCGTATTGTCCTTGACCTTTGATTTACTGAGTAACGTTGGTTTAAATGTACAGATGTGTCTTGAGTCATCTATTATTTAAAAAGCCGTAACGATACTCGTTATCTGGATGCAAGAACATTAATAAATAAGAAATGTTGAAAGAGATGTTTGGCAGTTAAGCACATGTGTATATCTAAAAAATTCATTGTTTTCAATTCTTTGATAGTTCAAAATTTTTCAAGTTACGGCAGTTTACCTCGGGTTGTGCCTTTCATACCAGCTGGGGAAAAAAAGGGAGAAAACTTAAAGACGAAATGTTAGCCAACAAGACCGCTACAAAGCCGCACACTCCCACCAAATGTCTGTCGCGCTCCTCCTTCACCTTCCTAAAGTAGTCTACATAAAACACTGGGGGTCCTCAGTCCACGCCAGGCCAAACAGCCGCGGTGTGAGCGGCGTCGCGCTAACGATATGTAAACCCGAGCTCTCCGAGCTCTCTCAAGACCCTCTTTGTGAGTAGGTCATGATTATTGCCTGCTGTTTACACGAGACCCCACCCCGACCCCTCCCGGCCCCAGACTGACCGAGAAGGTTTCTTTACGGTTTGGTCTCTCTCTCCCTTGGCCGCCTCCTCTCACGTTTACCAGGAAATTCTTTGGTTTATTTTGTATTTTCGTATTTTCTAAACTTTGGTTCTGTCATTATGAAAAGTAAAGGTAAAGGATGAGTTTCTGTTTTTTTTCCTTTTCCATGAAAAGTATCCCTTATATTCCGTGCATCCAATCCCGTTCTTTCCAAAGCCCTGTGCCTCATTGTAACCCGCATGGCTCCTCCAACTGCCGCATCCACTTCCACTCCCACGTAGTGCCTACAGTCCTCCATTCTTTCCTCCACAGTCATGATAACAATCAAACTTTAATGTCTTCCCTCACCTCCGTACCACCTCACTGCGCCTTACTAACTTACATTTATGTTGTCACTTTCCTAGATTGTGTCACCAGCTTTTGTTTTCCTCTGCAGGCTTCCACCAGAGCCGTGTCATCTGCAAACAACAGTTGATTTACCTCCCATGCTCCCTACCATCGGCAAACTGCACAGGTACTACCGCTTGTTCCAAGACTTCATATTTACTTAATCCACCATCGCTTTCATAAACAGATTAAACAAGCATGGCGACATCTTACATTGCTACATTTACTGCCTCTTCATTCAGTTATTCCGTTCATCTTCTGCCCATGCTGTAAAAGTACTTCTTTACATCTATTTTAAACAGATTTCTTACTCAATTTCATATTATATCCTCTGGTGGTATTACTCCTACATCTCTCGAAAAACTGTTCACTTTACGTCATCAGTCTGGTTTAAAGACTTAATGATTATGATCACGGCGCCTTTCACTTTCCTCACTTCCATCGTGGGGAAATTTATGGCGTCTAGCCATTCCCTATAACACACCTCTCTTCATTTTTGGTGCCGTCTTTACTGCCCTCCTCTGGACCCTCTCTGTTAACTCTCTGTATTTCCTTAGGCGCGTTTACCAAATTTGATTAGTATATTCTAGTTTTTTGCCTTTACATAGGACATGAGCAGCTTGCTGATGATATCCTTATCCATAAACTTGAATGCTGTTCTTTTATTTGCCAGCAGACAGTTAGTCTCCTTCGGTGTTCTCACATTTGGTGCTACTCTGATGTGTATGTGTGTGTGTGTATGTGTGATTGTGTATGCGTGCGTGTGTGTGTTTTCGTTTCTACTTTTATATATGCTCTAGCATTACCTAATGGCGTCCGTAACGATCGATTCACATGTACACTTTTAAGGGTAAATGGCAGGATAAGTTGCAATACGGTGCCGCCAACTGCTGCTCTGACGCCTCATGATGCATGGAAATCCCGCCTCATGACCCTGGCGTCCCTGACCTTCTTGGTGACTCCGCCTCCTCCTCGTTTGGTTCAAAGTCGTTGTCTTGATTCAACTCGTGTTATCATTTTGGTCTTGGTGTTGTTAGTGCTTTATGTCGTTCTTTTTATAATGTTGTTTGTCGTCGTTTTACGATACTCTCAGCCTTTTAGTAAATCCTCAGCCTTCCTCTTACTCCGCTCTGCCACACTTCCTCCATTTCCCAGACATACCATCTCCACGACTCATATCTCCCCTCCCCCCTGCCCCTTCCTCTAAACCCATCATCTACTCCCTGGATGAAAATACGCACACATAATTAAAGCCCTTATGACCTTCAACGCAAACTGACTGTAATTGAGGCATTTCAGACTCATCCAATTTCCTAAAGTGCACGGAGGTTTTAGTCTGTTTTTTTAACGAACAAATGTAGGGAGCCGTTCTGGATACATCATATTCCCTGTAATCCACGCATTGGCTAGGGTCCTGATGTGCCGGAGGAGAAAATGGAGGGTGAGGAATAGCCCCCCATGCCGTACTATCCCGTTTCCATGAGTCACTTGCAATGCATTTACTATCCTCCAGCAGGTGATCTCATAAATCATCAGATGATCTGTTGTTTGTCTTTGTTGATGTTCTCCACCCTTCATGCTTTTCTCCACTTCTTTCTTCACCCTCATAATTCCTCACATTCCCTACACTGCCCACATTCTCTCTGCTCATTCTGCTCTTTCCACTACCAATGCTTGGAAACCTCATCACTCAGTACAACTTCGCATCCTGCACACCTCCACTTCCCGTGTCTCTGTTGCCCCTACCTTACTGTTCTCTAGGTACCCTCCACTTCCCACGCTTTTCTATCCTTCAAGTCCCTATAGTCCATATATCATCCAACCTCTCCCCCTGTTTTTCCCCACAATCATTCACTCCTCTCCACATTACCTCCTTTCCCCATATTCTATCTCCTAATTACGTCCATTGCCATGATAACCCTCCCACGTCTCATATGCCCTCCAGTCCTTACTTCCCTGCGCTTCCCACATCCACTCTACCCATTACATTCCTCAATCCGTCACATCCTCTCCACTCTTCTCTCTAGCGCGCTTCCCTTGTTTCTCACCTCAATTGCTCCTTGACCTCAGTTGCCTGCTTCCGGTCTTCAGTCGAGAGCGAACGTGTTCTTGGCGTTACCTCATGTCAGCCAAGACCACAAGCGACGCCCAGTCCTCGCTTCATATGTCCCACCTAAGAAAGAGAATTTATCGAGGATTTCGCACTGTAACAGGATATGTACACACGGTAAATACCTTACCACTTTTTTCTGTGAAGCAAAATGACAACACGGACGAACAACTTTGAGAAATGCTCAATGGTTTGAAAATACCAAACGACCACTAATACCCAAGATGGAACCTCCACAGTGAAGACGCTGAACACTTTCATTACTCCTCAATTGCCTTGCGTTCACCTTATATACAGACACGAACACATTACTGCACTTTATGCCTTGCGATCCAGCCCAGTGGACGTATCGGCTTCCTGAGCGGTACGGGATTCCCTTAGACGACACTCCGGGGAAGGAAGGTAAAGTCAGGCATAATACTGACACACTGCCTCTCCTTCTAGGACCAAAGCCCGTCGCCTCTGACTGACATCATTGCCAGAATGTAATATACTATAGCGTAGCGCAGCACAGTGCAGTACGACCGTAGGGTTACTGTAAGATTCCAAGCTCACTTTACTTGCTTTCTTTCCATTCTCTTTCCTGCTGACTGTTGTTGTCGAGGGTGGAAAGAGAGGCTTCTTACTGTCTTATACCAGCGTCAGCCCTACTAATGTAGAAACTTGCGGATATCCTGGTTGTAGTCCAAGAGGCTTTCTCTTCTCTGTACTCCCCGTGTACTCCACTTCTCAGGTCCAAGCGCTCCCGACATTTTCTCCTGTACTCACAACCTCTCCTTCCCACACTTCCACTCTTCCTCTCTCCCTTCATTGTCCACACCTGTGCCGCTCCCTTGGTTCTCTTGCCCCGAACCTTCCCTCCACAAAGACGTCCCTGTTTTGCCTATCGTTTGGCCGGTGTCCTGTTTCAGTAATGAGATACCGCAAGATAACAAAGGCTCGCGCGACCGGGGTTGATGTTTACCAACACCTTACCACTGTCCCTGGATCATGTGATCTTATGCTAGCGTCTCATTACAGCTAATCAGAAAAAAATAATCATATACTAGCAAAGAACTTCACGAATTGAAAACACTTTTTGTTTCTTCTTGGAAAAGTAGTAACAAGGAATCTTGAGTACTCCAATTTTCATTCGTATATTTTCACTTTTCTAAGCTATATGAAGACTTAGACACAAAACCATAATTCATTTTCATTATGCAAAGACAGATGTCACCAAACATCCGTGCGAGAAGTAATTTGATTATTTTTTTTTTCGACGAGTACATTGCCACTAAAAAATGTACTACCAAGAAAATAATCTGTGTTCCCGGTTGGCTGAATTAAGAATTGAGGTGATGTTGACTGTTGTGTTACACATATTCATAAATGCTGCTGTTGCTGCCGTCTGTGCTGAAAGTTAGAAGAGATGAGGACGTCATGCTGGCTGAGAGAAATGATACTACCCGGTGAGTTGAGCTGGAGACTGAGAGAGGTAATGTTGCTTTTCTGCTGGTGTATGAGGGAGGTGACGGTCCTTGTTCTGAGAGAGAGTACAGGATATGCTGATGTACGTTGGGCTGGAGAAGACGAATAATTAAGCTGTTTGTTACAGACTGGAAGGAGAGAGAGGGACTTTGTTGCTGGTTGAATCAGAGGTACAGGGAGTTGTTGCTGCTTGCATTACTGGGGGCTGTAAGGTAATGTAGTGGTCTGTCTGGAGCCAATAGAATGTGATTAATGATGCTTGGGATGAAGTCTAAATGAGGTAATCTTGGAACCTGACGTTGTTCGATGATGTTTATCACACTGGATGTTCAGGAAGTGTGGTAAATGCTTTTATATTTGTACTAGATATATAGGGTGATACAGCGTATTTTGTTCATTGTATTGGGAGTTTGGAGAGATATAGTCGATGCTGGTTAATTTACCGGATGTTTAGGAAAGTGACACAGATATTTATGCTGGAGACTGGAGTAGGCATTGCTACTGGTTGTGCTGCAGTCTCAGGGTTATTATATTGCTGCTGGATTTTCACGAGAAATAAGTGAGGTATGTTGATGAATGAGGGAGGCGATGCCACCAAATCATTCATAGATATTTCATGTTAATGGTCGAGGTCTGCATTTTGCCCCTGTCCCAGGCCTTGCGTCTACCGTTTCCTAATGTGATCCTTCTATGACGTCTTCTCATGAATGACTTTGTCCCATGCTTGACCTACCCCATAGCTTATTATGGTCCCGATCCTTACATGGTCCCTGATATTACATGGTATCTTACCAGCCTCTCTCTCTCTTTACTTTCCTCGTTCCCTGTCCTCTAAATCCTTTGAGGCCGCCATTATGGCTGTGTTGAGATATGGCTCTACGCCAGAACGGAGTTCCTGACCTGAGGTGGCCCCTTGGCTTGACATTGTCCATTGCATGTTGTGGTCCTTACTCTTTCGTGGTCGATCACGTTTTATAGTCCTGTTTGGATCTAGAGCTGGCTCGACCTGGACCATCCAGAGCAACTTATGATGTTCCTGCAGATCATCCCGGTCTGTGCAGATGGAGGAATCGGGAACCTGTCTTTCTCGATGGATAAATCCCAACATAACAAGTCTCAAACAATATACGTTGGCAAGACTAAGTTGTGGGTAGAATTTTGATACCGTTCATGTAAGAAGTGTTCAGCCTGATGTATGTATGAGGCTTCCTAGTATATAATTTCCTATCCTTTAAATAGGATGATGATCCTATCATCTGACAGAAGAGGGTGACTGTGATTTTCAATACCTGAGGCATCGGCTTCCGTCTAGGTACTGTATGCAGTTCTCTGTCACCGTAAGTCAGTATTTTTCAATTTGTTTCTGTCGACGATCTCACATTTCACATTTGGTGCTTCTGATTGGCTATCCTGAAAACATTCACTTCTCCACTGTTTCCTCATCTCTCCTGATAATTAGACGAGATATAAATGACCGGATCACACTTGATTACCTAGTTAGTTTTGTAGTCCATTAGGGTTCCGTTTTGTTGCACACCTCATTACAAACTTCCCCTACTTAAGTGCCTTTAGAAATAAATATGTACTTTGGCGTCATTTATTAAATAATATTTATGGCTCCTTTCGGAACTCTTACTCGATCTTTATAGAAACCATTTAGAGAAGAAGTATGTTATGTATTCTGATAAGAGACTCTGCCATCTACTAGCACAAATCTGAACCACAGTAACTGTAACATGAGGCAGCGGGCGATGGAATATCATTATAAGATCTGTCTTCGATTAGCGATAAATGTGTTGTTATCTGTCCTAGATCCTCTCTCCATCTCCACGCTCTGCCAGGTATGTTCTTTTCCTGAGGCTCTGGGCTTAACTGGCTCCCTCCTCTTCACTTCCCGTCCTACACCACCTTTCCTGTATCCAACCGCTACCCCTCTCCCTCCGTCTCTCCCTAACCCAAATACACCTATTTCCTTCAAGTGCTTCCTCTCACATCTCTCTCTCTCTGCCATATAACCTTCAACAACAGTCTCATCCAACCTAAACCGGTCTTCCTCCTCCTCCTTCTCCTCCTCTTCCTCCTCCTCCTCTTCCTCCTCCTCCTCCTCCTCCTCCTCCTCCTCCTCCTCCTCTGTATCTCTCTTTCTTTTCTACATACGCAAATGAGCAGCTCATCCCTTCCCTGCAGCATTAGCAATCACGAGGATGGGAACTATCAGCGTCCGGGTCCCCGGGGATGAAGCAGTTGGCCTATAGACGTCCCTCCTGTAACTTATGCTGGTATCTGGTGTGGCCCTAATCCACGAGGGTCGTGTATGTGATTGTTCCTGGGATGATTATTATGGCGCGGGAATTCCATGGAAACGGACGCTCAAGGACGAGGCTGTGTTTAGGTTGTTTGTTTGTGGTTAAGGCTCCAAGGGAAACCGATGCTGAAGTATGAGGTTATTCTTCGTTTCTCGATGGCCCGGGAATCGATGGAAAGTGACATTTAGGTATGAATGTGTTCTTGGTTCTCTCAGTTTGATGTTATTCTTTAGTTTGTTTACGGCTGAGGATCCGGTTGAAAACGAGGCTTGAAGTGTTTTTGTTTTCAGTAGAGTGTGAGGTGAGGAATCACACATAGTATGGCGTGGTTTCCAGTGTGTGTGTGTGTGTGTGTGTGGGTATGGTCAGGCTCGGGTGGAGGCCGATGCATCTCCCTAGTGTTTTGCTGCGTTCCTGCTCCCAGGATGGCGCCGCGCGGGCAAACTTCCTGCTCGTGTTATCGGTTTGCTGATTACTTTCCTCAGTTTCTTTTCTACCCCACTTGAGCTGGGACTAAAAGTTTTACCTTTTAGCTTGCGAGTTTATATGTTTCATATTTTCCATTTACCAGTATAGTCTGCGTGTAACTGATGTCGTCCTCTTGTACTAACTGCTGAAATATAAATGTGTTTTGCACTTGAGTGTAAGCTATTGTAAACACTCTGGGTATAGTAAGTTAAAGGCATTCGTCTAGCGAAAACTTCAGGATGTACGGGAAGTGGCTCTCTTGTGCTCCCGTTCAGTCGACCAGACTCTTGTCAGATTATAACCAACGAAAATCTGATTGAATGTATAACCCTCTTCGCTCCCACTTTCTCTACGATTCCTACACACCCCTTGTTCTTCTTCCACATCTCCACCTCTTTTAGAAACGTTTCCACCACTTGTATCCCCTCTATATCCAGCATCTACTCGCTGGACAAAGAATGAGGCCGTTTTGTTAAAAGTTTTTCGTACACTAAGGCAAACAGACTCTGGCGATGCTATTTTAAACTTATCCAATTTCCTGTGTGGAGAGACGTTTTACTCTTTTCCCCAAATATTTAGAAGCTGAACGTCCTGCGTCCTGCACATTCCCTCCTTGTCACACACTACCTCTGCTCCTCATAACCCCAGTACTTCCCACCAGCACTTCACTCTCCCTCTATAACTGCAGACCTAAATTCCTCATACCCCTGCCTTGCGCTTCCTGCACACCTCCATACCCATTCATCTCACCTTCTAAAAACTCCTTCATTATCCGAAGCTCCTACACTCCCTAAAACTGCTCTAATTCTCATACTTATTTCTCATACCAACGACCTCCCCTACTCCCCGCAATCTCTAACTCTTACAGCGCTGCTCCCCAGGTACCCACCACTTCCCATACTCCACCACTCCCTACAGGTAATGTCAGTCATGCAATTCTCAAAACTTCTTTTTTCCACACGCTTCTACTTACTCACCATCCTTTTCTAAACATTCTTTCCAATCTCCAAACCTTATTGACTAGTTATTCTCCTTTAGGTTGGCTTTATACTTTTTTTTTCATTTCTTACACCCTTCCACTCCTGACTTACATGTATTCCACATCTCCACCTCGACCATTACCTTAATTAACCCGTCACACCTCTTCCGCTTCGCCGTGTTCCGCGCATTCATTGCTTCCAAAACCCATCCGCTCCCCACTCTGTCTCCTTTCCGGACACCTTCATCTCATACTTTTAACCTCCCTCACTCCCTCCACCGCCCGCACCTGGTCCTACACTCCCATCCCACCCTCCACAAAGGCGCCGCTGCTTTGTCCATTTATTTGGCCCGTGTCTTGGTCCAGTAATGAGATGTTCTGAGACAACAAATGCTCGTCTCGTTCAGCCTGAGATGGTGCCTACCTCTGTCCCTGGAATTTGTGATCTAATGCTCTCGTCTCGACTTTTTCAAGTATCATGACCTTTATGATCTGTCTGAGGAGTTGAAAGACAAAATCATTAGAAATTTAGACATAAGAAATATGGATATTATCTCATATCCGTGCCAGAAATACTATGAGTATATTCTCGAGCGTTGCTGCCAAAAGCATCCAAGAAAGTATTCTGTTTCGTCGCTTGGCTGTACTGGAAACTGAGGTAATGCAGCCTGGTATGTTTCAAGTTTTCATTGCTAATGCTACTGCTAATGCTGTCCATCCCGAAAGCTAAATATGAGGCTTTACTGCAAGGTAAGAGAAATTATGCTGGTCACTGAGTTGGCGAATGAGGCAATGTGTCACTCCTGCATGTGCTCTAGGGAGAAATGATATGATGATGCAGTTTGAGCTGAAGGATAAGAAGGATAAAGCTATTCATTGTACTGGAGGGTGAGAGAAGTATGTTTCTAGCTGAGCCCGTGGATGAGGGAAGAAGTGTTCTTGCTAGCAGTAATGTGGCTGAGTGAGGTGATTCAGGTGATTCTTCAGTAGCCTACTGTAAGTGTTTTTGATGCCTGAGACGAAGTTGAGATGAGGTGATGTTGGAATCTGAGACGTGTGATGTTCATAGGTGTGCTGAAGGCATTACTGCTGGTTCTCCTGGAGGCATAGGGTTTTATCGTAATTGGTTTTGAAAATGAGTAATTGAGTGTTTTGAGTTGATGGATAAGGGAGGTGATGCCCACAAGCTGTTCCTAAACAATCAGTTGTTATTGTCGTAGACTCTTGTTCGATGTTGTCCCAGACCTTACGTTGTTCCTTGCCTTATATGATCTCAGTCAGATGTTCCTCTAGTGGCGTCGTCTCTTTCTTGACTTAACCAAAACCTCAGTAGGATTATCGTCTTACACATCTCCTGACGTTGCACAGTACCTCACCAAACTTCCTCTTTACCTTGTTTGTTCCGTATTCTGTAAGTTATTTGTGACTGCCGTTTCTCTTCCTCAGCGGAAAGGATTCCTGCCTTGAGGTGGCTGGGGCACCTGCTGTGTGATGTGGTATTTGCCCTAACGTGGTATATTACCTTGTATAGTCTTGGCTGGATTTAAGGCTAGCCCGACGTGGAGCACCCAGAGTAATTCATGAAGATCCTGCATTCCATATCAATCGATGTAAAAGCAGGAATCGTGTCCATGTCTCTTTCGATGGGTAACGTCCATCAGAACATGCCCCAGATAATTGCCACTCGCAATATCTTCTGATGTAAGTAGAATTAAGATACCGTTGATGTGAGGAGTCCCCAGCCACAAGTACTGATAAACTTACATACTATAGATTTTAAAAATTTTTTAAGTAGGGTAATGATTACCATCTGATCAAGGAAGGTGACGATATCGTTTTCGTTATTTAATGACTCGCTTACATTTTGATACAATTTACAAATTTCTCTCATAGTAGCTCAATATTTGTTCAGCTTAATCGGACACGATTCTCCAGACGATTTCGCGTTAGGCCATGTCTATTCAGCATAGTGAAAATAACTGATTCTTCATCTCTACTGACGATTAGACAAGATGCAAAAGAAAGGGTCTCTCTTGATTGCCTAGTCATTTTTGTAGCCCGTAATCCTGCCGTTTCGTTGCTCTGGTACTCTTTATGTGTCGCCCACGTCATATGAATTTCTGGTTATATTTCCCGTTAACAACAGACACGCATTTCTGTTTCATTTACTGTAAAATTGTCTGGTTTCCATTAGAATGATTACTTCATCTGAGCAGAATCTGTGTAGTGTAGATTACACGATACTTTCTGATAAGAGTCTCTACCAAATATGTATACTAATTTGAATCACAGTAACTCTTACTTAAGGTAGCGGGTAATGGAGTATCGTTATGAGATCTGTCATCGTCTTGTGGCATAAATTGTTTCTCCACTTGTCGCTGATCCCTTCTCCGCCTCCCCAGCTCTGCCAGACATTCTCCTTCTTCTGCCGGAGCTCTGGACTTCACTGGCTCCCTCATCGTCACCTCCCATCCTACCTCTCCTTGTGGTGTCCTATACTCAGCCCACTCACTCCTCCCCCCCCCCCCCCCTCCCTC
>JAYMFT010110329.1:0-13529 GCA_038088735.1 Panulirus argus | reverse complement strand
GACACGCAGGGAATACGTGGGAAGTATTCTTTCTCCCCTATCCCCAGGGATATATATATATATATATATATATATATGTGTGTGTGTGTGTGTGTGTGTGTGTGTGTGTGTGTGTTTGCATGTGTATGTGTAAATCATGAAGGAAAACCACCGGCAGAATTATGCTTGAGCGCTTTCATGTATTTCCTATCTTTGGAAGCATAAAATATATATATATACACAGAATCTATACTAATTTGTAGGCAGAGAGAGGAGTGAACACTGTCACATCCTGGAAAATACTATGGCCAATAGATACATACACTTACATAGACACACAAACCACACAGACCCAAGGTCAAAGCGAGGTGGTCTGGCCTAAAAAAAAAGGAAAAAAATGTATTCCCCCTTAAAAGCAGTAAAAGAAACGGATAGCAAAGCAAAGGCTCTCTCTCCACCCTCCATTCATAGGTAGAAAACATTACCTTGCAGGATTGAAAAGCCTAAAGGATATTTCTATGGGAAAGTCATAAGGTAGAATGAACATGAAAATGTCATGCATGCCATCATCAATGACATACATCCCTTCACTTTTTGTTCTAAAGACAGTGGTAAGGATACTCTTGAGCTCCAGCCTCTTGAATTAGAATGTCTATCTTAAGGATACTCTTGAGCTCCAGCCTCTTGAATTAGAATGTCTATCTTATTCCTGATGTTGAAGAGTGATACAAAAAGTCTTACTTACTCTCTCTGAGCAGGTGACATGGGTTATTCAAAGTTGGTATGTTACTGCAGCATGACTAAGGAGAGATCAGTGGCTGAGAAGGCAGCATGATATACCACTGCTTTAGGATGAGAGATTGAATAAATTATGCAATACCACAGTGTGATAAGTGATGAAAAAGCCTAATTTTGCAGATAATAAGGGCATTGCTCTGAACAAATTTTTTGGGAGCTTATTCCACGCATCAATAATGACGTTGGTAAATTAATAATCCGTACAGTCCAGATTAACTCAGTGTCCTCTAAGTTTTAATCCATTACTCTCATCTGTCATGCTGGCACTACTGTAAAGAAATTAACGTCAATGAATCCTTTAGCATTTCAAACCATTCCATGAATTTGCTCCGGAAGTGCCTCTTGCTTAGGGAGGACAAGTTTAATTCTTGAAGTCTCTTCTAATATGGCTTGTTACACTACGAAGGAACCAATTTTGATGCTCTTTGCTGCATTGCTTCTAATTTAAGAATATCCTTGCTTAAGTGTGGGGCCCAAAACTGCACTGCATATTTGAAGTGTGGTCTAACTAGACTTGGGTACAGTGGCAATATTGCATCCTTGCTTTTGTATGTAAAGTTTTTTTAAACAAATCCTTAAATCCTGCCGCTTTCTTGGCAGCTTTATTACAATCCTGGAAGAACTTGAAGTTACTGGAGACAGTGACCCATATATCTCTTACACTAGAGGCATCTTTCATCTTGTGGCTCATTAGTTCATAATCAAATTTTGTGTTGAGGTTTCCCACTTATAAAAACTCATTTATTGATGTTATTTGGCATTTTCCATTTCCTAGACCATTCAGCAATTCTACCTAGATCCTCTTTCAATCTTTCCCTACGTTATTCAGGTAATATGGCAATGCTGATATTTGTGTCATCTGCAAATTTGGACACTAAGTTATTTGCCCTACATCAAAATCTTTAATATAAATAATGAAAAGTATAGGCTTAAGTACAGATCCCTGATGGACCCCACTAGTAACAGGTGACGGTGATGATTCACCATTAATCATGATTTTCTGCTTTCTATCATATAAACAAGCTTCTATGAAGAAGGAATAGTTAGTCAGGTGGGGTCAGGAGGGGTCAAGCAAAAGAAGGCCTCAATATAATTATCATGTAGCTTGAAAAAGAAAAAAAAAGAAAAAGCCTTTGTGTGAGAAAGATTTTGGAGTCAACACAATCCCTAACCTATTGCCAGATTCTCACCTAAGGTGAATAGTAGAGGATACCAAATGTCTGCTCATAAATACAACTGCATTGAAGTTCATGGATACAGAAATATTCAGCAAGCTGTTCGCATTTTATCTTATTTTTCATATTTCTTTTCATGTTGGAGGTTCCAGTCATGGACAGCAATCCACATCAAGGTGATATATGGATATGAGAGAAAATGAATAATAAATTCAAAGTTGCTTTCTCAATGTAAGACACTGTAATCCTAACACAAGTGAGATGGAATGGAGGGGAGAATTTAGAATATAGAGACATCTACAAAGGACATTAACATGTTCAAGATGTTGCTGGATAATGATAAAGTGACAAGGGAGTGGAAAAGGGTAAAAATCTTACCTATCTATTAAAAAGGAGACTATTAAGAGGAGCTGACCTAAAGACCTGTCTCACTTATAAGCATAGTCAGTATGGAACTAGAAAAGATAATCAGAAAGCAAATGGATGATATTCTGCACAGGAGAAACTACCTATGTGAGAGACAACATGGTTTCTGAGAAAGGTCATGCATAACATCTCTCTTCAATTTTCATGAGAGTGAGCTTGGTGTTGGGCAAAAGAGAAGGCTAGGTGGACTGTTTATAACTGGACTGCCAGAAAGCATCTGACACTGTACTTTCCCAGAGGCTTTTTAAGAAGCTGGATCACAGGCATGAATAAAGGGGAGACCCCTTCAATGGGTAGAATGTCTTAGCGGACTGGAACAAAAGGATGATAGTCAGAGGATCCTTCTCAAAATGGATTGAGGTCATCAGCAGAATGACTTAAGTGAATGACTTGCCTGAACCTATGGACTCATTCCTGAATATATTTCCAGATGATGCTAGCTAAAGTCATGAGGGAAGAGAAAAATATCAAGTACTGCACCAACTAAAGAGGGGCCATTCACAGATTCTAAAGTTGGTCTCATAAATAGCCGATGAAGTTAAACCCAAGTAAATTTAAAATAATGAGGATGGGCACAATAAAAGAAGGCCTCAATATACTTATCATCTAACAGGAAATAAGGTTCACGAATCTGTATGTGAGAAAGACTCGAGTCAACATTGTCCCTAAGCTGTCACCAGAGTCCCACCTCTGAAGAATATCTGAGACCAATAGTCTGCAAAAAAAAATTACAAATGCATTTAAGATCATGGAGAAGGAAATACTGAGGAAATTGTTCATATCTTACATAAGGTCAAAACTCAAATATGCTTCTCAGGTTTTGGTCACTGCACCTAAAGAAGAACATAGATGGTACCAGAATTAAGAGAGCCGAGTCACAGGGAAAGGTCAGAGGCTTTAGATTTGCCCAGCTTGGAAAAAACAAAGATGGGTGACCTGATCACATACCTTAAAGTTTTAACAAAACTGTTTGCTTGGACAGTGAACAGTTTCTTAAAGATATGTAGGAAAAAAACAATCATAGGGAGCATCATAAAATTAGGCAAAAACTTGTTAAGAAAGATGTGAAAAAGTACTTTTATATTATAAGAGCTATGGATGAATAGAATAAAACAATTGTTTTATAGTATAAGACTGGTGAATAAATGGAATAAAAGAAATGAAGATATGTTTAATGCAGATAGCATATGGAAATGTTATATGCTGTACACAGCAAACAATGCTCAAGACATAAGGCCCCATGAGTGCAAACTTTCTGCCCTACACTGCAAACACAATTCCACACAGAAATAACTTAAGAGGAGATAGAACTCTGGAACTACATAAAACCTAACAATTTCTATGACATCATAAATTGGGGAATGGAGTTCAGTAGTAAGGAACCTGGGTATTTTGGTGAAAATTTCAGTGAAATTTACAATGGAGTAGGAAGGTAGATCTCTTTAGCCTCAAATGTAGAGGGAAAGTTAAGAGAGAGGAGGAAATGGTTCAATAAAAGATGTCAAAAAGCAAAGGTGCTTTGAGATTTGCTGTGGTGAAGATATAGATAGCACTCCAGCCAGCCTCTACTTGTAAGGTACATAGAGACTTCTTAGAAAGGACGAGACACATTCTCTAGGAATGTCCGCTAAGCAAAAATCCATTCAAAGGGGTCATTAGAACATGGTGCCTATGGAGATGCGTTCCTGTGTCAATTCTTACAACAGTAAGTGTTACAGAATATTTTTTGTAGCAGTAATGGCTTTGCAGATGATACTTTGGTGCTTTATAGCTAAACAAAGTCATTCTTAAAATAAATACCTTAAAAAACTAGCTAAAATCAACATTTAAAAGTCTATTGGAGCTAGCAGTGTTGTTGATCATCGCTGCCATGCTCCGGCAGCCTACATCTTCCTGGCTAGCTCTCTATCATTTCCAGCAGTATATTCCACATGTGAGAAAATTTGTTGCAACTTTGGACATGGTGTTCTGTCCAGTTCTTTTTATCCTCTCACTGTTATCAAGTGTTGTTTTAATGGTAAAGGAAGCTAATCCAAAAGACTGACCCAAACGTGCTTGATACTCACCTGCCCAACCCTAAGTATCACTTGCATTCTTAAGTCTATTCTAATCACTTTCCTGGACACCTTAGTTGCTTTACCTTTACTCGCACTTGCTGGCAGTTTTTCACATATAATGGGTTTCAAACATTCTCAACAGTGATAACTAAAAAGAGGATAACTGAGACTGAACTATCATGTATCCTGGCAAGCTCTACACAAGAGGTGTAGAGAATGTACACAAAGATGACAGAGGATATATTAATTGTTTTTCTTTCTATGTTTGATGGATCTTACTTGATTCTAACTGATGACTATTATATATACTGTATTTATTAAATAAATATCTTTTTAAGTCTGTTAAAATGCTGGTAACTTGGGCTCTGTTAAAAGCGGTCTCCCTGTAGAAGAGAGGAATGATTACAGAAGGATAAAAAAGGAAGAACAAAGAAACTTTAACATGAGTGGTATGGACAAGTCAGGAGAAAATTCAAAACAAATCCATATATTCATCAGGAGTAGTTTAAGAGAAGGTTACTGAATTAAGAATTCAAGGAGGAGTTGTAGAGGATGATGTAAGGATATGGGAAAAGCTAAATGAAAAGTTCAAAAAGGCTCCCACAGTGGAAGACACAACAGCCCAGTCACTAATGAGACGGAGAGAAGTTTTGGAAAGGACTGAAATATTGATGAGAGGCATTAAGAGAATACTAAGGTCTTGACCATTATAACACATGGTTCTAATGAAATTTCACCATATATGCTAGAAACGTGTGCAGATACACACAGAAAACTTTAAATACTGTTCAAAATATCACTGGAGAGAGGCACAGTGCCAAGGGAATGAAAAAAGGCAGGGGTCATACCTATATATGAGAAAGAAGACCAAGAACAGGCACTGAACTTCAGACTGGTCTCACTTATAAGTGTGGTCTGCAAGGTTCTGGAAGAAATACCTAGACAGCAAACAGATGATTTTCTATAGAGGAGAAATTACCCATTTGAGAGAAACCAGGGTTTTTGGGAACAGAGGTCATGTCTAAAAACTTCTAAGACTTCTACAAGAAAGTGAACTCTGCCATGGACAGAGGGGAAAAGCTGGGTGGATTGTTTTTATCTGGAGTGACAGAAAGCATTCGTCACTATATTACATGAGCAGCTGACTAAGAAGCTGGATCAACAGGCAGGAATAAGGAGGACTGAAGATTATTTCAGTGCGAAGGAACAAAGGATGCATGTCAGAGAAGCATTCTTTACATGGGTCAAGGTGACCAGCAGAATGCCAAATGATTCTGTTTGGAACCATTACTCTTCTTGATCTAGGTAAATGACTTGCCTGAGGGAATGGACTCTTACCTGATTATGTTTACGGATGATGCATAAGTCATAAAGGACATGAATATTTAAGAGGATTGCATTAACTTACAAGGAGAACTAAACAGACTCCAAAGTTGGTCTGCTACATGGTCAATGAAATTCAACTCAAGCAATGTCAAGTAATGAGGATGGGACAAAGTGATAGAAGGCCTCAATATAATTATTATCTAGCATGACACAAGCTTCAGGATTCTGTACATGAAGACTTGGGAATCATCATCCTTATCATCAGGGTCCCACATGATGAGAACAATTTAAAAGAAGACAAAATGTGTGACGGCAAATATCAGAATAGCTTTCAAGTATATGGATAAGGAAATATCTAGCAAACTGTTCATTTCTTAAATGAGGCCAAAAGTAATATATGTTTCTCAAGTTTAGTCACTGCACCTACAGAAACACAAACAGCTAATAAAGCAGAGCCAGAGGAGGGCAAAAAAAAAAAAAAAAGGTGGTACCATAAGTAAAAAGAACTGACTTACAGGGAGAAGAAAGAGGCTTTAAATTTGCCCATCTTGAAGGAGAGAAGAATAAGGGCAACCTGATCACAACTTTTAAGTTTATAAAACAGATCGATGACATGGACAGTGAACAGTTCTTCAAGAGGCATAGGGATTGAGCAACCAGAGGACATGATGTGAAGCAAGAAACTTGTTGAAAAAATTCATAGAAGTAATTTTTTGTATAAGAGTGGTGGGCAAACGTAATAAGATGACCGATGACATACTTACTGAAGACAGCTTATATAAATTTACGATGTATGGAAGTAGAAAATGTTCAAGAAATGGGGCCCCAAGAGTGCAAAACTCCTTTCCATCCTGTACAAAATGATAAACAGGCAAAGGTAACACACACACACACACACACACACACACACACACACAGCCTCCATCATATAGTGGTTGTGTTACTGACCATGAAACTACCAAAGGCCAGCCCAGGATTGGACCTGCATTCCTTCAAATCCTGGGTATAGCAGGTGGCCTGCACTCAACACAGGTGTTCAACCTCCCCTTGGGGCTGGTCGATAAATGGGTACATGGCTTAGGCTGTCTTGTGTTTGCTTGTTTCTTTGTTTGTATGTTTGTGTGTGAGTGCACATTTATAAAAAGTCAAGAGATAGGGCAACATGAGTAAAATTCTCTCTCTGTATCATACAAATAATAATCACAAACAAAAAGGTAGGCAGTTAGATGGGCAGGCTTCAGTCAATACCAACAACTTTCCATGAAATTCAAGACTAGTTTGGTCTCAGATGAATGACACCTATTTTGGCAGGTACGGAGGAGAGGAATACTGAGGGGGTCAATGGATTGCTTTTTTTATCACTAAAAATTATGGAATAGCAACTCTGATGTAATATAATCCAGCATTACCGAGGAATATTAGAACAGACACTACTGACCAACATCTGCCACTTTTGCTGTTTAAGAAATCTACCTTCCTACTAATTTCTAACTAACCACAAGCCACGCACTAACTAAAACAGGTCAAGGACAGACCTGTAAATGAGCAAGCAGCTACAGATACCTCTGGGTAGTCTTGTAAAGGGTAAATGAAGACTTATTCCTTCTCACCAAATTATGAGGGTAAGAAGAGTCTTGACCCACATATTCCCAAGAAATATATCTCATGCTCACAAGACAAGCCACAGAGGAGAAAGAAATAAAAGTTAACTACTGAAAACAAGGTCAAAACACAAAAATAAAAATCTTGTCAATTACTTTTAGATGACACTCACTTCCAATCTTCTAGCAGAACTGGACACCAGGCCTCTACCAGACTGAAGACTAGAGATGTGAGGCCCCATGGGGACAATTCTTGGCTGACCAGCCTTCTGTGGGATCCTGCTCATGGAAGCAAAACATTTTTTAACAAATACATTACTAGCTATATATATATATATATATATGAGGTAAAAAACTTAAAAAAAAAGCTCAGAGACAACACTTGAAGAAATATGTAGGAAGAAAAATTCCACATAAAAGCTGAGCCACCTTGCCAAACAGATGAAAAGACAGATCACATATAGACATACTAACAAAGAGAGAACTACTAATCAAATTCAGTTTAACTATTCCTATCATGTTGCAGGGTTGCATGTCTGCCTTAGGGAATTAGATATACCTGCCCCTTTTGCCAGTCTGTGGGCTTGGTGCTGGGAACCCCAGTTCTTTTAGATCTCAGATATGTGGTGTGCCTGCAATTGCTTACAAAAAGAAATGCAATTTCATATGGCTAAGTGGAATGTGAGAGGACTAAATGATAAGTCTAGAAGGTAAAAAGCAGTTCATAATTTAAGGGTAGGTAATTCAGATATGTACGAGAAGAAGGCTTGCAAGTCTATCCCAGGACTGGGACTGGAGACCCCAGTTCTGCAAATCAATCCCTACCAAAGGGCCTGTGGTCTTAGACAGATGCAGCATGCCTAAAACCACTTACTACATGATAGGAAAATTCATAGAAATTAATGAAATACAAGAGAAATAAATCATAATTCCAAGAGTAAGGAGGTTACCTACATCATTTTCATACATGTCTGCTGTTTCCCATACAAGTTTCTTTCACATGTTAGAAATGAAACACTGGGATCACACAAAGAATGGGCTCATTTGCCCACATCCACTCTTTACCTGTAATGTATAATCTACTGAAACCAGATGCCCCATTCACAGATAAGTCCCACTGACCAGTACATGCTTTCCCCTGAACATCTTATATGCCCTGGTTCAGTCCACTATTTGCACATTGCCCCTGTACACCACATCACTCAAATTTGCTCTATCCCATGCATACCTTTCACCCTCCTGAATGTTCAGGCCCTAAAAACTCTAAGCCTCTCTAAATCTATCCTTCCAACTCTTTTCTGATGTTGGTCTCCAAGTAAAAGTATACAAACACAAGTACTAATTTACTACGAAAACAAATATGAAACTCTAATGCAAAAGAAGAGACTGGATATTGTTTATTTTTTAGGTTTTTCTAAAGCATTTGACTTAGTAAATCATGGTGGGTTATCAGAGATAGTGTGTCCAAACATTGAAGGAAAACTAGAGAAGTGGACCAAAAAGTTTGAAACCAATAAGAAATTCAGGGGTAGCCAACAGAATCATGTCTGACAAAGATGGGCTACCTGGTGTATCACATGGAGTACTGCATTAGTTTCAATACATTTTGTAAATGTGATTCAAATACAAAGAGGTGCTGTAAGGGACAGTATAGTTGGGTGTTTTGCAGATGACACGCAATTAACTAACACAGTAGGAACAAAATAAAACCAAGAAACATTGCAGACACTTGCATAATATCTACAAATAGTCAAAAGAGAACCTGAGAGAACTTATTGAAATGAAATTTGATCAAGTAAGTCATGGAAAAATCAACAATGAATAGCCACCTTCCTGTAAAAGCATTTCAGGTAAAGAGAGACAAAGCGAGAAAATGTCAAGGATTTTGTTTATCATTATGAAAATCCTGGATTAAAGAGTAAATTAATAAGACAGCACTTTCAGGCCAAACAATGAGCGGTATGATAATGAGAACTCTCACAAGACAAAAAGCTATCATGAAAATGTTCATCATATGCAGCCTATAAAAAGCAAAATAGAATACTGCTTTGTTGCATGGTCACCAGCTGAAAAGATGGAAATAAACAAGCTGGAAAGAATATAGAAACACTTCTCAAGCAGTCTATAAAGAGGGGAGAGTTACATAATTTATGAATGGCAACAAAAAGAAGACATAAAGAGTGAGGTTTAAAATCATAATGTACCCTAGCCAGGAAGATACAAAACTATCAAGGCCAGAATAATTCCTGGGCAATCACCTAGAAGATATCAGAATAAAATAACTGAGTGTCCTACCAGAAAGCTTGTGAGAATATTCAGTGCAATACCTGGAGAAATACGACACATGCATGGAACGTCTACAGAAACATCTAAAAGAAATTGCTGGAGTTAATCCCTGATGAAACTTGAGTAGATACTTTTGAAAAAGGACTAGCTGGGAAGAGTAACAGTACAGTTCATCAGATAAGACCTGTGGTGATTGTTTCACACTGGTTCTGCCATATGGTGGTAAAATCTCCTTGTAGGTGATTGCAGATAGATAGGCAAGTGCTCCCTTTGCTCACTCCACTTCTGACTAACTTCTTAGTCTTTTTCACTAATTCTCTCCATAAGTCCGTACCATTTCATCACACTCTGGTCAGCTCTCTCAATCACACTCTGGTTACTACCATATTTTTCATATCTCTCTTGTAACATCTTACATAGTAAACTATGGAGTGTTATCAGAAAAAGTGGTGTGTTAAATAATTCAAGGAAAACTGTGAAAGTGGATTAAAAAGTTTTTAACCAACAGTTGGTACACTGTCATTCCCTGGACAATCAACCCTCCTCATTCCATGTACTGTCCCTGAGCATTTTATTTCCAACACATCCGTCCTCTTCTGTTCTTTTGCATTCAATGCTCACATTACAATTCATACCCACTCAATACTGACCCATACAATACATACCCACCTTGCCCTCATGCAGTGACTTCTTCCACACGGTTCTTGCACCCATAATCTTTGTCCCCTCTCGCACCACATGATTAACTTCAGCTCCTGCAATTTCATCCACTGACATATTTACTCCCAGGTATCTAAAGCAATACACTTCTAGGTTCTCCCATTCAAACTCACTCTCAAACCAACCTCTCCTGCCCCCCTGCTAAACCTTACTATTTTATTTTCATTCACATTTAACTCTCAAGTTCTTCCTTTCACACTCTTCCACACACTGAATTTTAGAGGGTAAATCTGATAAGTTTAGCATATGCAAGATGTTAAAGGAATGTGGAATGGATATCAAAGGCATGCAATTAGTCTTGTTATAGAGGCAAGATGACTTTGTAAAGAAATGTGTAGGAATGCTATAAACAGATGACTTGTATGAAAAGGCATCTGATCATAAATGTTTCATTTTGAGAGTTAGCTATCATAAGTTATCAACTTCAACCACAACCAGTTTATATTTCTGTTATAGATACATATTTGCCATTCATGACAAAGCATGGGAGGTTAAGGATACTATCTAGAAAGAATAAGATAAAGCAGTTAAAGAAGTGGATCCAGGACAACAAAAATATATATGAAGAACATGAGTAGATGGGAGGGAGAGAGATTAAAGTGACAAACAGGTCTGGGGTCCCAGCTGATGATAACAACTGTGAGCAAATTCATGGAATATCTGAAATACTGGGTGTGCTGGGAATATATATTTCCAGCACAAGGATGCCCAAAAAAGTAAATGTAGTAATGGTAGAGAAAAGACATGGTACACTAGAGTATGAATGATAAATTTGTACTAACAAGAAATATGATAGGTGATGTGCATAATGTGAGATCCATTAGAGGCTTAGGTGGGACTTATCATATCACATAATATTAATATATAGGTTACCATTTTATCTTGCACAGCCAAGTATTGAAAAAAAAAATGCAGATGATAGAATCACAGACTTAAGGAGACGAAGTGAAAGACTTACCTTCCAAGAGAAGTTCAAAAGTTGAGTTATATCAATAAAACAATTCAGTGAGGTTGAGATAGTGTGGAGACAACAGAAGAGTGTATTAAAAAGGGCTGCCATAGAAATGGTTAAACAAAGAAATAGGCTATGGTAGGAAAGGAACAACATGGTGAAATAGAAATCTAAGAAATAGGTTTGTGAAGAAGAGATATTTCAAAAAGTAAAAGTGGATCTCACAGATAACAGTGATATATGAAGAGCAAAGACTAACATATATATAATCTGGAAAAAAATAAAAAGTAAGAGCATACGAATATAAAAAAAAGGAAAAAGAAAGTGAATGAAAATCTAAGGAGCTATATTACATTAATTTAGAAGTAAGTGCAAAAGAGAGGCTTATGTGAACAGCTAAGATGCCCTAAACAAAAGGAAACCTTCACTTGGGATAAAATTGTAAAACATTACCACCACTTACTGAAAGATGCACATTATGGCTTTCAGTGAAATCAATCATGTCTGACAAATCTGCTTGATTTCTTTTATGATATAATCAACTTGAATGAAGAAAGCACAGCAACACATGTCATCCACTTAGATTTTCAAAAAGCATTTCAATAAAGCACTGCATCAAAGAATAATATCAAAAGCTAAATCATATAGTATAGATGGAGCTGTACTTCAGTTGTTAGGAAATTGAATGACTGACTGTAAAGAGTATTGAATAATGGTCACCCTTAGAACTGTTAGACATAAGTGGTGTTCCACATGCATCTGTTTTGAGATAAGTTCTCTTTCTGATATATATCAATGAGCAACTGACAGTAGTAGTAGGTAGGAACATTACACAGAAGCATTAGGTAGAAACATTAGGTTGAAGTAGTTGGCAGAAACATTAGGTTGAAGTAATAGGTTGAAACATTAGGTCAAAGTAGTAAATAGGAACATTAGGTGAGAGTATCAAGCAGAAGAAGTAGGTTGGAACATTGGGCAGGAACATTAAGTAGAAGTGGTCCATACGAACATTAGGTAGGAACCTCTGAAAACACTGTACTAGAGCTGCCCTCTGCCAGTAGCCTGTTAAGGGCAAGGTACTAACAGCTATTAAGCAGCACTACAGTTCACCAGTTAAGGAGACTCGTTTGCTGTGGCCAGCCCTTTGAGGGAGTTCCCAAAGGGCATGGACATCAGAGATATAAATAGACAGATGGATAGATTCTTATTTCAGTGATAATTACCCCAGGAACAATTTCTATGAAAGAGTCCTAGTGTTACACAGGACCTCTTTTAAAGACTCTGTAGTCTTAAGCTGTGCTACTTCCTGTAGCAAAGAAATAAAGTGTCCTTTGCAGTGATAATTTCTATGATGAGAAAGTACTCCCAACGATTCAGCCTCATTAAAAGTGACTTTTCCTACACAGTTTAACCTCTTGCAAGTGGAGCCTAGTCCAAATTAAAGATACCGATAATGAGCTATATTGTAAGATATCAAAATTCACAGATAATACTAAACTGGGAGATAACTGTACAACTTAAAATGAACATCTGCACCTTCAAACTGACAAACAGATGGACTCGGTTCATTAGTGGCAAATGAACTTTAATATCAGTTACTGCAAATTTTTACATATTGGTTGTAAAAAGGAGATAGCATGCTACAGTATGAATTCTGTTAAGCAACAAAAGGTAAATGAGGTAAAAGACTTGGCTGTAATAGTCTCTAGCGACTTAAACCAAGCAAGCGGTGCATGGAAACAGTAAAAATGGCCTTCAAATTTAAGTCCAGGTAAATCATCCTTATTCTTCGCAGTTCATTAGTGTACCCTCATCTTGAATACTGTTCATTTTTGGTTACCTTAACTGATAAAAGACATGCAAAATGGAGAAAGTACAGCATCAAGTTGACAAGATGATTCTCGGACTAAGAAACAAATCCTATGACAGCTAACTAAATGAATTAAAATCTATCTAGCTTAAAATAGAAAAGAATAAGAGGTGATCTAATACAAGTATCCAAATTCATCAAAAAGTTTGATAGTCTTAATCTAAACTGCTATTTAAGGTTAATTGTATCTTATTATGCTCATGGTAATAGATACAAACTCATGGGCAAATGTGTTGCCACAAATGAAACCAATTCTTCAACAGGATTGTGCCAGAGGAGTAGCTGCTTAAAAAAAAAAAAAAAAAAAAAAAAAAAAAAAAAAAAAAAAACAACACCTAC